>BMAT01012718.1:282394-308285 GCA_019649035.1 Elysia marginata
CCAGCCTCAAAACTCCATGCAATGTCTTGAAATTCTTGTTACAGTAATGAATATCAGTTCTAAATATTTTAAGCAGGTTTTTTTTGTTTGTAACTTTTAAAAAAATATAGCCCACTTTACATAGTAAAGCTGGTTAATAGTAGTTTTGTCATTGTTCCTGAGTAAAGTGTTAGATTAGATTGGTTAAGATCATGTAAAATGACATGGTTGTATTCTAATATATGCCTTGTTTAAGAATAAAGACTCAGCATCTTGGTGAGATTTGGTTGTGTTTATTTTTTTTAAATTGCGAGTTAATGTTTTAATACATTATTGTTGGTTGTTGTTTTTAGCAGCTTTTAAATTTATGGAGCTGTTGTTTTTTAGGGTCTTTTTTTTTATTTACCAATTATATCTACATGCCAGGAGAAAATTATGTGATTGAAATGACAAAATTTGCTGAATTTTAGTCTATAGACAAAAGGTTTTGTTACATTGGTTAGGTTTTTTGACTACTGTCATTAAAAAAATTACAATTTTTATTTCAAGTTTATTTAATAAATGGGCGAAATCTTTAGGTGTAGAACTTCAAACCAAATCATACAACTCTTGTCTCAACTATTACTTTTTTTCTCCCTATCTTGGCTTTTTGTGGCCTTCTACTGCCAGTTTTAGCACTTATTTGTCATTTTCTTTCTTAATTATTTGTATTTCTTTAGAGTTTCCATCGTTTATTTTTTTGTTTGTTTTTTTTTGTATAGGGGACTGCACTTTTTTCTAGTTCACTCTGCTTTTGGTTTTGCTCTTTTGCCTTTGTCTATTTTGTAGTTTGTATGGCGACTTCTTGTCACTGCATGTCTACTGGTTCCTTCATTATGATTTTACCCCTTAACACTTGTAGTATACACTCCATTCGCTCTCTTCTTTCATAGCTAATAGATTTTGTGTTGTACTTTATTCACAGTAGGCTGACTTAGTACTTTCCTCGATCTTTAATTCATCCTCTAGTCTGTGATTAAATTTTAATTTTTAGTCTCACGACTATGTCATTGCACACTCTGCGGCCGAACATAAGAACTAAATTTCCTATGGGCTTTTTTGTACTGCACTATTTTGCACCACTTCGATACAATGCTTGTCATTTTGATGCGTTCACACTTCCTTCTCAACAGTAATATATATGCTGCAGAACAGCTAAGTCTACTCTCAATTTCATCTGGCCTGCTTCTTCCAAACAGTTATAGTTCGTAAATTTAGTATATATTGCCCTATTCAGTCTAATTAATTCTCGTTTCTTTTTATTCTGCCCATGTGATGGCTATTTATTTCAATATGTAATGCCACTACAATTTTTTAAATTTCATAGCTCCCCCCCACTACCCTTTTTTTTTTATACCTGGGAGCCCTTTCTATAAATCTCTATCTAGATTTCTAGATACTTTTATTTTCTTCCCACACCCACTTTTTATATCTTTATATTTTTTCTTTACTGTTATCTTTATTATACACACATATTTTTTATTGTTCAATACATGTACAATATTGTTGCTTCTCTTTTATTGTTAGTTGTGTGCCTATTTAAGTGTCTTTTACGTTTTATACGTGTCTGATAAAGGTGTAAAGGCGATATCTTACTTGTTTCGTCAGTGCTCTTAAAGCCGGAATATTTACCTTACTAAATAATTTTTAATTTCACCAACCAAAAGTTGTAAATCAGTGCATAAAACTATTTAAAGTAAACACTAACCTCATATAAATTCAGCCACAGCACTTCATTTTTAGGAATAAGTGTGGAAGGAATCACTTTTTTTAACCTTACTCTGTTACGGACACTGGAATTTCCGTTGTCTTAGTTCACTCCACAATCTATAGGCAGGCAGCCTGCGCTGTAGTCTAAGCTTGAAGAGGATCCTGGAGCTACGTCCCACGTACCATTGACATTGCACACCAGCGTCAGCAGAGGGTAGTGTGTACCTCGTGTTGGACATGCTGATGAACCAAAACTGTAGCCAGGGAAACAAGAGTAATACACCACCGACTCAAACGTCGTGCTCAGCGGAGCTGTGGTGGACTCAGGAGTAGCGGTGGTGCCCTGTGAGTCTGCAGGGAAGGGACTGCCTTGACGATAGGAATTGGAGAGAAACGGTGGGTTTCCACAGTCACGCGGTGCACACAAGACTTGGCTCGTTGGACTCCAGGTTCCATCAGCTTGACATTCTGAAGTGTAGCTTGTTCCCGCCGGACTGATGTAGCCTTGACAAGAGGTTAACAGAATTTTTCACCACCAAACAAACATCTTACCATATGAGTACTGATGGTTGCAGTAAAGAAATGGAGGAGTTATAATTTAAATTGATCAATTAAATAATTTCCATAAAAACTGAACATTCTATCATAAAGGAAATTTTGGCACTATTCAGAAAATACTGAGAAAAAGTCAGATTGCGCAGAACAAATCTCACCCACAAGTCTCATTTGACGAAGCGCCTAAACTACTGCTAGTGCCAGTACATGTGCTGGCTATTGATATAAAATGGAACACACACATGTTTTTAAACAGTAGAGGTGTGCGTAAAGGAGTATGGGCACCTAATACATGCAGGTGCCATTTATAATTACACTGTATACCCAATTGCTTTTGAAACTGCTCATAATACTTCCCGCTCACTATCAGGAAAGACAAAAAGTAAATCGACTATCAGAACTGAGCGCCAGTGATTTCTGAATAAGACCGAACCAACTTCTTTGAAGTCAGCACAGTAACCAAAGGCAGTTACTTTAACACCTCACCCCTTTAGTAAAGACAACAAAAAAAAAGTTAGAGCTCACCAGGTTTGCAAGTAAACTGTACGATCCCTCCTACAGCCACAGCTAACTGGACAACGGAGGTTCCCGGAAACGTGTCATTAATTGGCCTCTTTAAGACTCTCGGGGTTGTGTTCGGGTGACCA
This sequence comes from Elysia marginata, assembly GCA_019649035.1. Classification (NCBI taxonomy): domain Eukaryota; kingdom Metazoa; phylum Mollusca; class Gastropoda; family Plakobranchidae; genus Elysia; species Elysia marginata. Next base: position 285,325 of record BMAT01012718.1, read on the forward strand.
ATGGGAGGAGGCCCACAACTGACAAACACACATGCCTCGGGTGGATCGCTCCACTGGCTGTTGGCTTGGCAGGTGACTCTCATCGACTCGGAGGGAGAAACACCGCCGTCCAGACATGTGTAGACCATCTCCTCGCCATAAAGTGTTGACAGAGGGTTCGACTGAAATTTGAAAAGGACCCAATGTAAATGAATACATGCAATGATGCACATACATAATGAAATCCAAACTTTACCGTCGGCCTAATTATTAGGCCTTTTCTTAAAGTATTACGTTGTATCTTAGTATAATACATACATTATAATAGTGTCATACTTCAGCTTAGATTTGTTACAATGGTCTCTATGTTTCTTTTCAGGGTCAGTTCCAGATCCAGATCAGGTCACCATAATACTCAATCAATCCGATAAATCATTCGACACAGACCTTGATTGTTGCCACGTTTATGAATTACAATGGAGTCCCGTTAAGATAAACCTACCTGGGACCTAAAAAATATACATGTATCTTATTCAAAGTTTATATTAAGCTATAACATAATAAAGAAAAGAATGAAAACGGGCTAAAATATGGTTTATATTAATCGAAAGTTTATCTTAACAGGATTCCACTGTATGAGAACCTTACTTTCTCGGCAGCAATTTCAGGAGCGAAGCGCCCCCGAAAAACTTCTAAATGTGACTCATGTGTGAAGTCCTTTGTAATTTGAAGGTTTTTTTTTCTAGTTGTACTTACTTTTTAAAAATTTACTTCGAACGTGATAAGGATGAGAATGAGTGAGAAGCCGTGTAACCCCTACATGGTGGACGAATACATGTATCAAAAATATTTTTTGTCGATATCTCTTATCAAAGATCTTATTTTAGGAACATTTATACCTTTAGAGAAACAGTTGGCTCCGAAAACGAAAAAGAGAATTCGCATCTACCATATGTCACCTTCGTCCTGAATCATGCATGAATTGCTGAACAAAATTTATGAAATTATTTAAAAAAAAAAAACTTTTACAAACCATAGCTGCTCATATCATAGTGCAAAGCAAAAAAAAAGAGATTTTAAATCCTACCGTCCATTTCGGATATCTTGAACCCTGTGGGCACAAAATTTTACTTCGAAAATTCGAATTATCAATGTACATTATTAAGAAGAATACAATCGCTGATCTGAACAAACATGTAGTTTGAATTAAGCAAACATTTGATTTATCCAAGTTCGAATTGTGTGGACTCGACTGTACATGAAACATATCTAAAAAAATTGTCGCTTCCAGATAGCAATCGACTCTTAAGTATTACTATAAGTAGTGCTACCATAGGCTGTAAATGGTAATAGAAAAGGGTCCGTATTTGTTGGTCATGATTTTTTTTTCAAATACATTGTAAATGCAATCGTTTTTTCTTCTTGGATTTAAAAGAAAAGGGACATACAGTGGTTCCGTCGACAGAAGGAGGGGCTCCGCAATCAACTAAGTTGCACACAATATCCACAGGGGACCATCTTTTTCTGATGCGGTCGCATTTGGAAATGAATGTAGATCCTGTTTGATGGTAGTGCGGTGCACATGTGTACATCACTGATATGACCCCATCCGGGTGACTCTCGCAGTTTGCAACTGTAGGTGGGTTGTTCGGGCAATATGCGGTTGCTGGGTGATACAGCATAAGACATGTTTAGAACTTGTTATTTTTTTTCTTTGTGAGTTGTTTGCTCCAGTAAAAACAATTTTGTTGCGTTATTTACCTAAGAAAAGAATGGAAAAAATCACGTGCTCAGAAATATTTACAACAACATTGTTATGTGCGGTAGCAAAATTAAGGGTTATTAATTGTTTGGGAACATTTGATCCTTAAAAAAGCAGGTACCGGTATTCTTCTAAAATGTGTGTAAGCTTATGGTTTCGAATCATACAAGAAGCACTTATAGAATGGATTTTTGAAAAAAAATGCATGGTTTTTTCCTTTCATAATTTAAAGAATGTAACCACTGCACCGAGAAATAGACCTAACTCTACAGTTTCCCGTCTTCAAGTTAACAAACCAACGACAACAACAAAAAATCATGTTTACTAGGTAAATGTGATTTATGCACGCGTCGTGTCTAGGCCTTGTGATTAAGGAGAGGGTAAACATTCAGAAAACTGTGAGACAAATTGGTACATGTCCCTAGGTTGAGCAGCACAATAAGTTGTACTCAAGAGGAACCCAACGCAATTATTTCCTCGTCCATTCCATTTCCAGACAATATAGATTGTATCTTGCTGACATGTGAAGTGTGATTATGTTATGATTTGGACAAACAAGTGCGCTTAATTAGAGACATTGTGTTGGGCGGGTAATCTGCACTATATTTTTTTGGTACATTGTTATCATTGTTTCCTTTTTCGCATTATCGTCACAAAATTTGCTCTTGTTATCAGCAATAAATCTATACCAAATGTTTGTATACAATTTTTGAAGAGCATTTCTGACACATAAGAGGTCACACCTTTTTTTTTTTCAATTTATTTAATAAAGCGCACATTTAAGGGGCTGGAGTTTACACTAGAAAGCTCATGTAGCTGATATGGGAAATCAGAACGTCCGTCTATTGAATCTCTTTGTTATGCTCATAGAATACAGGAGATCGCGAATAAAGTCAACACCCCGATACCGAAAAAATATTTTGACTTCAAGCAAGAGTTGAATTTAACCATTTCAAAATTTCAAAGAAACATACAACATGGGACTGCCAAACAAACTTGAACGTATTATCGAGAGTTTCCCTTAAATTAAAAGGTATTGACTTCAAATCCACTGTCTGCAATTATAATGGCAGCAAATAGAGAGTATGAGTCCGCTTTGTGTGAACGCTTACTGTTCAATTTTTAAAAGCTAAGCCATGAATTACATTACGTAACTTTTATCATTTCATAGTTGTCCATTAAACAATATTACGTACATACATATAGTTACTCATCTAAATTTGTAACCTAACACGGTTTGATCGCCCTTTTCGACCATTTCTCCTTATTTTTTTAATGTACTATAACCAATCTATTATAAAAATCTGTCCGTCTTTTCCCCTTTCCCCAACTCTGCTGTTGCCTGTTTTACAATCTTTCTTACTTCACTTCTCCGACTGATACCCCTCATCTCCTCTCTTAGATGCATGCTGTTTTCACCGTTCTCATTTTGCGACACTTTCTTACTCTAAGTTGTTTTTTTTTTTCGATTTAAACATCATTAAAGGTAGACCATCTCCTCATGTTTGATACTGTTGCGTAATTTTTACTTTCATATTTTTTTTTTAAATTGGGCGATGATCGGTAGAGATATCATTCAGAAAGTCAACACTCTAAATTAACGGAAACTCATGCTTGAAGTTAAAGTCAACTGTGTTTGGCACTCCCATTTTGTATTTTTTTTAAATATTTTTGTAAGGATTAAAATCAACTCTTGCTTGAAGTCAACACGTTTTTTTTTCGGTTCCAAAGAGTTGACTTTATTATGATTCTAGTGTGATTCCTTTCTGCAAGAACTCACCCAAAGGTAAGCATAGATATTCATAGTTACTCCTCACAGGCACGCACAGCTCTGTCATCTTGCACGGCCTGCCGTCACAACCGCGGTTCCTCATCGTTGATTTGACCTGAGGGAAGAGACGCCAGAAAACGTACCACAAAGAGAACCAAACATATATAATTGATTCACATAGGCCATTTCCTCTCCACTGTTTTCGAGATGTAGGCTAATTTTTTGAATTTTTAATGTTTACGGTATTCGTTCTTTTATCCAACACAATGCTATTGTATTGATTGTAAAGAAAACGAATCGCCCCACGCGGCGTTAAATTTTGAATACAAGTGAAAGACTAATCGATTCAATATTCGCTACAGCTCAAGATTTTTGCGCTCTGCTAAGCGCTGATGATGAGTTTTGTAATTATTTTTTTCTGGGCTCTTCTACCACTGACAACAAAAGCCACACATACTGCAAATAACCAACCAAGCTAAACATTTACGCGACCACTGCAGCAAAATTATTCTACAAAATCATTCTACTCCTATGATTAAGTTTTGGTACATCAAATACTGATTATATTAATAAATGACCTAAAATTACCTTTGACTTGGAGAAGACGGCTTTCCTCATACCCACAACGATACTATCATTGTCAGAGATAAGTCGAAGGTTGCCAAGTTCATGCCGACTGACTCGTGTATATTCTTCTGTAAACAAACCACACCAGTGTCGGTTCCGGGAAAATGTTATAACAGTACAGGCCCTGAAGAGCCAGCACAGCCTCATGCACTGGAAAAGGTTCTTGGCCTGCTGATTAACATAGGATGACGGCTCTATGATGGCTCGGTGATCTGCAATGTCCAGCCCATTCCACACTGTGAATGTGTCTATCAAAGAAGCCGAATACCCTTGATGAAGCCTATAGGTTAAGACCAGTGCCATCACCAGAATCGTAATTGAGGGCCGCATCGTTATGCCAATCTGAAATGGGAACTGTTGGATAACTATGTAATCAATGCAGTTACCAATGCAGTTCTCGTAATTGCGTGTGCTACGTCGTGTTATTACGTTAGTTATGTTAAATTATATTTTATTTAACAAATTATCGTATATGATAATAAACGAAGAAGTTCAAATGAGTTATTACATCAAATCGACCTAGAAAAGAAGGAAACAAGTAGGCCTACATGTACACATACCGATCATTTTTTACATAAAAAAATACATGTACGATGAATCGGGTTAATAAATCGACCCTAAAGATGTACGAGGAAATAGCGTTGTCAAATAGTTTTAAAAACACAAAGATTCAGAATCAGAACAAATGGCTTTTTTCATCCAATGCAGCGTGTAATCCTGCGCCTCATGCCGCAATTGATGTCTGCTTTGGGCCTCTCTGTTGCTCTCTGCCTCACAATTCTGTCCCTCCATCACATTGGTTTGTTGCCTCTTAATCTCTTCTCATTTCTGGTTTGCTTTTGTTACCTTCTTTGTCCATATGTTGTCTGGTATTCTTGCCATGTGGCCATCTCGTTTCCAACTGCTGTTTCTCCGCAAATTCGACCACATCTTTCAATGTTGTATCTTTCTTTGCACCGAAATTTGCCTTTCACTTTTATTTGCAGCATTTTCCTTTCCATCGCTCTTCTGACCATATTAGCCTACAGTTCATAATTGATTTAAAAACGAAAGAGCTAACGAGCATTTATAAGTACGTTTTTTACTTGGGTTTATTTCATGGATATATTTCAAGATTTAAAAGAGCAATGATTTTGTTAAAAATTTACAATATGATTCATTTAAGCGAGAGCGTTAAAAACGTGCCTATGAAAACATTTTTACAGGATAAAATTTTCTTTAGGAAAGAAATCCCAGTACATGTACAATGATTTAAAAAAAAAACCTCGTTCGATTCAGTTGTCATTGTTGAATTGCCGCTAGTTTGACAAACAAGCCAGTTGGATGAGCTTTTTTCTCTCGCTATCCCACAGGAAGGCCATGGTTCTTAGAATTTCAACGCTTTCGAGTGCTTGACAATAAGAAATAACGAGAAGTTGGCGCGATGGCTTTAATTTATGGGAGTAGAGTGAGTCCTGTTAAGACAAAAAAACCCAGGGCCCGATTTAAATAAAATCTTAATCCCAAGTTTATAATATCAAGCAGTAACCCTAAAATTATGAAGGCAAAAAGGGGATAAAACATCTAACTTATATTTTTATTTCAAGCTTTAGAGGCAGTTACTGTATCTAACTTATATTTTTATTTCAAGCTTTAGAGGCAGTTACTGTTACCATGTAACACGACTGCATGTAATCCTGGGAGTTAGAGAGGTTTTCAGGTTAAAATTGTGCAGGTGTGATGGTGCAACTAAAAAACTATTTAAGCACGTAGAAATCGAAAGCAAATCGAAAAAAACTTTAAGTTTCTACAACTAAATATAAAAACAAATAAAAAATCATCACTCACCTTGACTGTATTGACCTGCAAAATGTATCACGCGCGCCAATCGAATGGGAGCACAGATGATTGGCAGCTCCAAAAGAGAGCAGAAGTAGCATCGATAGCAATTATCGTTATACTCGATGAAACCATATTAATTTTTTTTACAAGTTAGAAACGGCCGTCAGCCAAGTGGGAACGTAGGCAGTCTCAGCGGTACTCACAGAGAGAGAGAGAGAGAGAGAGAGAGAGAGAGAGAGAGAGAGAGAGAGAGAGAGAGTTAAAACGGCTCTTCTCTTGGCAATCTAAGTCTACGGGATGCGAGGGAAGTCTACGGGATGCTCGCTTATAATTTATGAGCTTTATTAGGCCCAGTGTTTTGTATTAAAGGTATAAGGGCAATTGTTTTCACAGGATGTAGAGCTAACAATGGAGGTAATGTAGTCCACCGCACAGCGTGAATTATGACAGTCTACTGCGTTGGCAGTTTTGTGAACATTGTTGTTTGATACTTTAGTCTAGTTTCACCTTTTTTTCTTGATCTTTTGGTCGAAAGTTTAATCAGTTTCATTCTATAAGAGGTAATTTCATTTTGCTTGCTTTTTTTAACATTCTGTGGCAAGTCTTATCCTGAAATTTATGTTGAAAATTTTAACAAAGCGAGAGAAAAGGGACCAGCGATACTGTAGCCCATATCTTGTTCGCTTGTTTTTTCCAATATATCAGTTCTACGTCACGGATCATGACATTTATCTTTTTTAGTTCTAATAATATTTTGCCCAGGTACAAAACGATACATATTCAGGTAGTTTAGGTTCTATTTCACATGTTAGCCTGTGTCGGTTTAAACCCGTCCGTCTTTTATAGTTAGGCAATGCAAAGTAGTTTCACATTTTCGAGAGTATGACTGCTAGTATAATCAGATCTAGTTCTTCAAACAACAGATCTACATAGTTCCTCTATCTTTGCTGCAATGTGAACATTGAACAAGGAAAGGCGGCTCTCGCCAGCACTGCGGTTAGCAGGGTACCGGAAATACTCTCCTTTTGCCACCATATTGGTAGGTGAGATTTAAACTTAAAAGATGAAAGGATAAAGATGACAGTCATCTTGTTTCTGAAGTCATTTGTATCGCCGTATAAGTCTCAAAATTACAACAAACTTTTACAAGAGGTAAAAATAAATCCCTCCTGTAATGTGAATTATAAATCCGTATCAACATTTTCGCAAAACTACAGCAAGATGAAGAGGAAGAACAACACCAACTAAAACAGCATTACAACAAATAAGAGAGACTGGCGATGAAGGGGACGGAGAAAGAGACAGGTGGAGCCACAAAAAAGGAAGCAAATAGAGAATAAGAATTAACCTGTTAAGAGATATTATTGAAGAGGATAATTTTATGTCCCTGCAGATGGATTCACTCTTTTGTTCTAAACTAAAAGCGCACAGCTTTTAGGACATGAATACATGTATTTATTCTTTTGAAACCCCACTGCATTCCTTAAAATTTCGATTATTCATTTTGACTCTTTCAATGAGTTAATGGCAAACAAAATGTGTACTATAACAATTTGTTGCACATTCTTTGCTGAAAGTTGGATATGGGATTATGAATCTCTTAAATTTGATGTCTCGCAAACAATGTCCGTAGAAGTTGTTGTGAAGTTGTTTGAACTGCAGATTATCAGACGAAGCATGGCAGTGTTTTTGTTGGCTAAGATTCATTTGATTATATTCAACTAGCAAAAGCTTATCGGTGTTAATGAAAATTTGCACACACAGGCTTAGATAGGGTTTTACTTTTAGACCTAGTTTCAGAGCTGCCTTCCTGCCAATCAAACTATTAGAATTTCTGGTAATCCAACGATCAACACCCTTATATTTTATCAATTTTTCGAAGATTTGGTGTATGTTAGACTCATTCCCTTGTAGATAAGTACCCATTTCGAAAATAAGCTCAAGATGAAATCGAATGATACTGAACCCTACGTATTATTGTCATATCCATATGTTAATTTCTGATGACAAACAAGTAGTGTTGGTTTACATCTACATGATCTAGAGAGTTTTATCTAGTATTATCAGAAATAAGTTTCTAGGCGATCTGTAGTCTACTCTTGGTTCTAAAATTCAAGAAACTGCTTTTTCTTTATAAAAAAAAAGTTCATATCTGATCACGGGTAATTTTTTGCCAAAGAATTGAACACCACATTCAGTTTCCCTATTTAGATTACCTTTTAATATGATTCCTTGCAACATACGATGTTTTACACATAGAAAAAAGCAAATGAAAGAAAAATAAACAAAAGGTTTTTAAATTACCATAATGAATGTTTAGGTTGCAAGACTGCATGTAGAAATGATCTTAAAACTTTGTAGGGAGATAATACATGCTTTAAACTTTCTTAGTTTGTCCATATGGAGTCAGTGTAATTGTCAGTATGTTGGAAATAACAATATGTTTTCTCTCTCTCAATCAGCAGGCATCTCTTGTCAACACAAGAGGGAGTATATCGTTAATGTTAGTTTATTTTAAAGTTTATGTTTGCAAGTCAACTAAATACACGTAGACCTAGTAGAAGTAATACATTAGTAAGAGCATTCCCAACCAACCACTACATTCTCTTCCCTCTCTTTCTTCCATGTCATATACTTTGTATAGATGCTCTGTACTGAATATACACAGTTTAGGCAATACACAATACCCTATATAATTAACTGACCAGTAAATAAATCACAAAAAAAATTGGATAAAGCTGTTGCACAAAAAACCCAAACATTTGGTGTCCTTATATCCAAGGTAACACTATGAGTCATCATTATCAGTCTATTTTGCTGTTGAGATAGGACTTAATTTTAATCTACAACATGTGTTTTGGATTGAATTGATCTTAGAATTGCTGAAAATAATCTACAGCTTTTTGTACTGGTTTTTTTAGAAGAAAAAGGACCAGTGAGCAAGAAAATTGTTTTAAAAACTATAGAGAAAAAATAAAAACAAGCTTGAAAAAAATTGTCTGAGCCTGACCTACCGCACAGTTCTTTAGTTTGTTTGTCTTTGAAAATAGTAAAATTTTTTAAGCCTATAAAATGTGTATGTACTATTGAATGAATCTATATTCTCACCGAACCTACTTATTTGCTCATTTTTTTACAAACAGCATGACACAAATTAAAATCCACAAGGCACAATAATCACAAAAAAACATGTTTAAATTTATTCGCTTGTTGAAAATGAGGGTAGAAACATGTAGTTCCAACTGCCAACCTCCTGAGTTTCTTTTTTCATAAAATTCAGCCTAAAACCCTACCTTCCTTGTTACCTTCCACTTTTCCACTAATTCAAATCATATGCATTGTTTCAAGGATAGTATACACCAATTCAACAATCGCTCTTATTTATTTGTCAATGACTTCACTTTGCAATCCAAAAGCCAAGCATATGTACAAAAAAAAAAAATGAACATTGTATGCGCTAAATAGTAAGAGCCAAAAATGGGCTTCCATGTACGTTTATAAGCACAAAAACACAATTACAATATCTTAAGGCAAAGAGTTTAAGACCAAACAGTATAATATTATATACATGAATACAAGCACATCAGTGAATGACTTTATACAAGCTGGAAATAGTACATGTTTCAATGGCATTGAAAACTCTATGAAATAGCAAGCTATATATTGTACTCATAACTACTGCTATGCTTCATTGCAAATATACACATGTATATCTAACTTTTGCAAACAAACAAAAAATAATAGTAATAAAAAAAGAACCAAAACCAGTGTTTAAAGCTTGTTGGTTTTTATGACAACATTTCTGTAAAAATTTGCTCTGACGTTTCCTACATTTCACAACCAACAGAAGGAATTAGTTGTTTCCTTCCTCATTGATCATTTTATTCAAATAACAAAAAACAGACTGGCTGATATTGCTTTGGATAGGAAAAAAATTTAACAAAATACCAGCTTATACTTGCTTGAGAAAGACCACTCAATACATTGAGCCTATCCTAAAAGGAGCATCAATTAAAGTAACAAAACAAAACAAACATGATATCTCACCATAATAACATGAGAAACTCTATGTCTATTAAATTCTGCCATCTGTTATTTTTAACTTTAAGAATAAACAATACAATTATCTGCCCAATCTGTCTGAACACTTTGAATGAGATATAGATAACCATAGCATGCTTTAATACACTAAAAAAATTAAGTATAAATTTCATGGGCTATAGAATGCTGAACAACTGTGTCTCTGTGCAAACATATAGATTATATGTAAATTGTAATGACCGCCTGTCCTGCTGTTATCCACCAGAATGGGAAAATCTTATCTTGATGATAATTCTATGCAAGAAAACATCAAGGTTTAAATTATGGATTTCAGTACGATCTTCAGGCAATAAAATTATATGAATTTATTTGTTCGAATTTAAATTTGGCGACTATGAGAAAATACACTAAATTATTGTGGTGTCTACTGAGCTTGAAAAAAGCTGAAGCAATAAATTAACATTTTGTTGATGCTGCAACAGAGAATAAATTCCTTTTTCTTTTTTATACGATTGCAACAGAGAGCAAATTCCTTTTTCTGTTTTACATGACTTCAACAGAGAACAAATTCCTTTTTCTCTTTTACATGATTTCTCATACAAAGAAAACAGCTGATCACTAAATAACTTGACTTGCTTTATCTTTTTCCAATACTTTGTACAGGTTACCATAGCTTACGCTTGTCTTTCAACATTCACAAGCCGTCACAATAGTCAAAGGCATTTCTGAAAGGTCATATTGTAACGAATTTAATGACATCTAATTTTTAAATGAAAACACATAATGCTTTGGTCCCAACATCACTGCTACCTTTCACCAGACTTCCTCTCCTCAGAAAGCTTATACAATTTCATGGTGCTGCCAATGATGCCAAAATCATTTTTGACCTAGAGGACAAAACAAATGTGATTGCCCAAGAGTGAGATCGTTTGTGTTAATTTAAAAAATTAGAAATTATTGACTATGAAAAAAAATGAGCCTGCCACTTTTAAAAAATGTGTCTAAAACGTGTTTATTCCATACTTAGGCATTATTGGCAACACTGCAAAGATGTCATGGTTTGCTTATACTGGTACACAAATCCCCCCCCCCCCCAAACAACAACTATAGCAACTACAGTATAATCCCTTCAAACTGAAAGTTTGGGTCCTGTAAAATACATTTTGGTTTGGAGACATTTTAGTTTAAAAGATTGGTTTTTATTACTTCTGATCAAAGGCGGTAACTACTTTAGTACATTGCACATTAACAAAAGCAGCTGTCTCAGGGAGTCAAGAAAAAGGGTTGAAATTCAAATAGATTTTCTAGTCAATTTAATGTAATCACTGGTAATAATTACCCCTCCCGCCCTTTTTCTCTCTCTCTCTCTCTCTCTCTTCATTCATAGGCTCATCCCGTCAGAATCCTAATGCATCTTAGCATATGCCTTTAAGGATATGTTGCTCAAAAAGATAATCCATGGCCTCTTGCACGTGTGGATCATCAAGACTTAACTACCCGGCTGCCAATAGTTAAGTGAAAGATTGCCCACTGAATAAATTACCTTTCTTTTCTAAAATTTAACTCCAAGCCTAGGCAAAGCCGTGGTTTGACTCTACATATGTATAGTTTTCAAACCTGTTTTCAGCATTTCATGTCAAAATCAAAGAAAATAAGGTAATTTATTATGTTTTGGTTTAAAGGCGACAGCTCCCTAAATCAGTTCACTTAAGTCCAAGAAACAGAGCCAAGACAAAGAAGGGCTTTGCACTTTCAGGCAATTTCCTCTCAGCTCAGCTTATTTTTTTTACATTAGCTACTTTCCACTGCACTTTGTTTGTTGCCATTTAGAAATGAAGCGGTATTGAAAAAAAATGATTTCAAGGAATAAATCATTTCAACCTCAAAACACTGATTTATACTAAATAGAGCCAAACAAGTAAGTTTTTGAAATAAAACACTCTGTTTACAGAGTTTTCAATTGATGAAAGAATAATTTCAACTTTTTCCATTGAAAAAAAAATTGATAGGAAATTTAGGAGAAAAGAAATAAAAAAAAGAATCCTGCACACACACAAAGCAGTCACTGAAAGCATTTCAATAATGAGTGAAAAATGCCTTTTTGACAGCACAAATCATGCCAATACACTGTAAAGAAATCAAATTTCAATATTCAGGTTGTAGACATGGGATAAATGCAACTTTTGATATGACCTAATCCCTTAATTTTTATCCGTCAATAAAAAAAATCAGTAAAATTAAATCTAGAAATATAATATACCTATCTTCTTAGAAAAAAATATGGAAATGCAATAAAATGTCAAAACAAGGGCTGCCATGATTTTAAAAAATTGGGAAGTATTACAGAGAGGCACCAAAAACCCTCACAAAAAACATGAACTTGACCTCTAACTTTAAGAGGAGCAAGGTCCTTATTTTTCAGCAAACAGCACAGTGAGAAAGATGGCAGTTGCTTTTGGCGCCGCCTTTACTTTTGCCGAGTCTAAAGAAACCTAGGTGGGCACAGGGGAGCAAAACAAATTTTGCCTGGACTGGTGACCAAACTCAGGACCTCTCAAATAGTGGTCAACCACCTTATCAATTGTGTCACTGCTCACCCCACACACAGTAATTGGTAAAGATGTTTAAGACTCTCATTGAACTTAACTGCTTTTACAAACATTTAAGTAACCAGTAAATGAGATAGAAAAAAAAATTTCAAGCTTATAAAAATGGAATTCGAAAACAGGATAGGGCCTTTAACTTTGTATAGATCTAGTTAAATAGTTGGCTAAACTAGGTCTGGAAATGAAATTTACATGAAAATGAAAATTATTCCCAAATGACTGCAAATCTAAGGGGTAAGTCAGTGTAATCACTCTAAATATAAAGTATGTTACTTTTTATGTGAGTAATGGAACTTATTACTATGACACTAGTTTGATGATTAATGAAACACCTGTTTGATAGAAATACAAATATTAATGCATTGTTTTGAAACAGTCTTATTTTTTATATGTAACCTTTCAACAGCCTGCAACTTATAACACCATACAGCTAAATAAGTTTATAGGAACTATTAGCTTAAAATGATTCATTATTATTGGTTTAGTCATATTTGTATATCAATTATAAAACTGTTAATGAGATTGAACATAAAAAGGATCAATTATCAAAATGAAGCTAAACCTTAACTCTCATGAGAACAAAGAAGTAAAACATAAATCTTACAACCATCTCTTGGTATGGGTTGAAACCTATCTATTCTATAGATCCACAATTCAAACCTACATTTGAGGTATAATTGAAGTAACTAATCAAACAAACTGTTAGTACAGATATATGGGCATCTTTTTACAGGCATTTTATAACAAATTTTTTAAAAAGTGGTTTATAGAAGTGAAAATTATTTTCAAACACATTTTAAACCTTTGAAAATTGCAACCACCTGTGTGAAAATGAACAAGATATCTTCGAGGGACTTCAGTCATATGTAATTTTTGCTTGGACATATCCTCAACTAAGGAAAATATTCATAGAGATACCTGTGAAAAAAAAACCTCACAGAAACACAATAGAAGAAAAGCTAAAATACTATCCCCTTTGCAATTAAAAATACCTCCCCCCACCCCTTTAAAGAAGGAAAAAAGAGGAATGTTACACAAATGAAAATCTAAAAACACTTGAGTATTATTGCTGATAGCAAATCTTGCAAATTAAAGAATTCATTGTCTACTGTGAAGTGAACATGCATTAATTTTGTACACCCAAATTGCTTTGGGTTTTTTTTTCTTCATTTTGCTTTACAGACATAAAACTAAAAGATGTTCCTTTTGCCTTTTTTGTCAAATCTTATTGAGGTGATATAGCATATGTCACAAAAAAAAACCAAACAAACAAAAAATGCCAGCACAGAGCCTAAGAAGGAACGGGAGATTAGGTGGGTTTAAACTGAAGTGGACAGTAAAAAGATAACCGGAGAGATTTATCTAATATAAGCATATGTTCATCAACGAATTATCTTGATTTAAATGGCTTTTCATAAAGTATTTTCTTCACACCATAGGCTTCAAGTTGCTTGTGTCAAGCTCTTGTTCTCCTGACATGTCTTCTTCTATTTGAGGCATGTGTAATCGAGAACCTTGCACTGAAGGACTAGTGGGAGAGGCAGAAGCGCTATGTGATCTTGTTATACCAGAAGCTTGTAATGGACTTTGGGAAAGCCTTGACAGATGAGTGCCGCTATCATTATAATCCTCAAGCTCATCATTTCGTTTGAACCTCTGAGCCAGGGGGTGAAGGGGATCTGGGCCGCCCATAACTGTTGAGCCATAATTAAAGTCCTTGGCTAAAGACTGAGTGTCCTCCATAGAAGGAGGAGCGTTACTAAGACGGGCAAGAGGACGATGCTCCTGTGCTGCTGAGGTGTGAGTCAGGCTTGAGGTCTCTCCAAAACTGCCTTCAATAAAGCTGCTGCCAGGTGTCCCCTGACTGTACGATAAACCTGTCCCTGCTCCTACGTTTCTGACTGTGTCATGCGGATAAGACAAAATTGTCCCAGCCGTTACACCTCCAACAGGAGTGCTGCCTCCAGAATCAGTGGCTGATGCTTGATACCCTTGAGTGGATTGGGCATAAGATGAGGTAGGTAAAGGAGAAAACTGGTATTGTTCATGTTTGGTGGTACCAGCCCTGTCCACCTGATACTGGGAGCCATACTCTGCCTTTGCTGCTTTCCCATGTGAGCCAAGATAGCCAGGGACTGCTGATGTTGCATGCGTCAGACCATGACTTTCTCTTCCTCCACCCATAAGACTACCACCATGCAACCGACGCCGATGTTGTGTTTCATACAGATGCAACACACTAAGGCTCATGTTGCCCGACAGCATCTCTCTCTGACCCTCGTCTAGCAGGCTGAGACTGTTAAAGTCTGCAGAGTAGAATGAGCCTGTGTTGCTCACCAGGCTAGCAATCCCACCACCTGCCCCAGACGAGCCTATCATGCTAACAGGCTGTTGTGAGGTATTGACCACCGGGTAATCTAAGCTGGACAATCCACCCTTGAGGCGAGCTCCAGCAAAGCTAGCATGGCCGGAACCAGCTTCCCCACTTGGTGAGGGTGTTGTAGGAGCAACAGGGGACTGCTCTGTCAGATGATGGAGGCTGTGGTGCATGCTGGTACCCATCTGTAAGCAGAGGAACAAAAGCTTATGACTTTGCACAACCAGACAAGAGAGGTTGATATAAAAACAGTAAGTTAATAATAAGTTAAATTTGTTCGGATCCTTTTGCTTTTTTTAAAACGAAATCCACGTCAAATAAAGACACACAAAAAGAGCAGTCACAGAAAAATCTAGAAAAACAAAGGACTTTGACAAAATCAAAAAAGAAAAGAGTCACAAAGATAAAGAATATTGTACTAAATAAAAATGGTATAAAAATTGACACCTTGGAGTCGGTAGAAAGTTAGTGCGGAATTTTTTTTGCATAACCATCTTTCTAGGAGTACTCTTCAAAATGTATGAATTTATAAAGCCATTCTGATGGTAAACATTATGGTCTTTATTGCACAGGCAGTGTTTTACAACTGAGTCAAACGTGCAACATATGAATACCAGGATTATGCATGAATAATAAGAGATTAGAAATACTTTGCAAAAAGGTTTATAATTTCAATTTTTAAATCTGTCTCTGCATTTAAAATAACAATACTTTCAGCTGTTTTGATGCTAATATCATAAATACTAGAGTGGACTAAAGTCAATTATAAATGGAGAATCACAAAACATAAATAAAAAGAAATATACTCACTGGAAAGAATGAAGGTATTGGATTCACATAGCCTAAACTTGGAAGACTTATTGGGTCTGCAATGATGCTTGTTAGAGCTGGCAAATCCTTTTGAACTGAAAATGAGAGAAAGATGAAAAATAATTGTGCCATTTCTAAACTTATTGTTATGATTTAATAGAAATGGTTTACAAAACTAGTTGTGATAAAATGCTGAGTATAACCTGCCTCCAAGAAAACAGAATGGAACAGGTATCAGAGCCTATTTTTGCGGTGGCCCAGTTTACCAGACTGCTGGTCTCATGCTGGAGAACATAACTGGATGTGAAAAGTTGGGTGTGGCCAAGGCATTACAGCGGGCCCTGGGGTGATCTGAGGTTAACAACATTTCCTCTAAACTCCCCATTATTGGTCTTAATTCACCTAATAATTTATTTAAATGTTTGCTTTTCTTCAGCTCCCCCCTCTCCACTGGGTGGTCGGCATCTTCATTAATGGTGTGCTTTGGATCAGCAATCATCCTTTCCCAATATTTGCAGATCAATCCAAATACTGTTTACACAAAGTCCTTTGAGTCTACATGCATATTTGTGAAATCAGTTGATCCAAAAAATCTCAAAGTCAAATGCTACACCTTCAACCCTCCACCCCATTCCCCTTTCTCTTCAGCACATGCTAGCACCAAGGGGAAATTGTATCATTTCAGTTTGTGTAGATACAGGAGAACTTTCATGACATTGATTGATAGGAGGCTGGATCTGGTCAAAAAATGACAGGTGGATAACACATCATAGTTCAAATAATCTCAGACAGGCCTTTGTGGTCAACACCCACTTCTGTACACGCATATAAAGTCTTCTAGGTGGAGTTATGAAACACTGGTTTCTTAGAAGCTGTCAAAATCTTGTAACCACAGTCTACGAAACAGCCATTCTACCCAGTTACCCCATGTATGCAAGGTTTTTCGTTACAGACATGCAAAAATTGTCACCTCTCCGTTCAACCCCATTAGCCCCTTCTCCTCATAGACTCTTAGGCCTGTAGTATCAGTTGTAAATCACCAGGTGGTCTGTAACCACAGCATGCGGCGGCAAACCAGGGGAATTTTTTCCTGTATTTATTGACTGATATTGTAAGAGGTTAGTTCCTTGTTCACAGCTATCTGGTATGACAAGGGATTGAGAAATGTGAGTTGAAAGCGAGGCTACCTTGGAAGTCACTATACTGCCATGGTGCCGAACTCATTCATGAGGCCCAATATGCAAAAGGGCCTCAACGCACTGGTAAATTCCTTACATCAAAGCAAATGTAGTGGAAAGAAGCAGGTTTAAAAGAAATCTTTAAATAAACACAGTAAAGGCTAAATTTTCTTCAACTCACCTTCTTGTTTGACCCCTGCAACAAAGTTGCTGCTTTCTCGAGGTGGCTTCCATTCTGGGTTGGTACTCTGTGAAGAACACAAACATAACAAACCAGGGTAAAAATGACATAGAGAAAAATTTGTCTCATACCTCTTCAAAGGTTGGTTATCCTTTCTGTTAAAATCTTTTTTTTTCTCCTAGTTCATAAAGCAAAAGAATAAAAGAAAATTATTAGACGCACACAAGCAAAATTAATTTACCAAAAAAAGTGATAATGCAAAACCTTTATTGAACTTAAGGCATTGCATTAGTCACTGGTGAAAGAAAATATGGACAACAAAGTCTATGATTTTGTTTTTAAATGTCATGATAGTTTAACGCAGCTGTGTTAACAAGAATAAGATACATCTCCATCCGTGTAAGTTGTCTCATGCTCTTCAATTGTCTGGTGACAAAACCTTACTTTCTGTTCAAAAATCAAATTTAAAGTTATGCTTTGATGAATCCTTAAAATTTTGCAGATTTTATATTTGAAATTCTCTTCCACAAGACTTTAATTCACTGCACTCATTATTCGCAATTACACTGAACTCGGAGTAAGGAAAAAACTTTTATGAAAAACATTAGTTTTTCAAATTAAAAGCCAGTTTTTGAAGTCATATAAGTTTGACTGTTTAAATTATTTTATCTGCAATGGAAAATTTCTAAAAATGAATGGTTGGTTCTTTAAATCACCTTGTTTGCTAAAATTTTTGCATACCATCAACATTTTTATTATTTATGAGCCAAACAGCTAATTGTTTTACTATGTTGGCACAACATTTATACAATAGGAGTTTCCAGACCATCTCTTCCAGAACAACATCAAGCAAGGCTCAAAACTACAAAATAAAAGATTATGCTTGGGCTTTTGGATTTCCTTTTATTTCTTGCAACACAATCAAATTTCTGTAGTGCTTTATTTTGCCAGTCCCTTAGAATTATTGTGTGGCTGAAAACTAGGCAGACTTTGCTATATGAATTTACTGAAAAACATAAGCTTACCGTAAAATGCATGAGAGATAGTTCAATCTTTCCATTTTCTCCTTGTTGAGATTTAGGAACTTTGCTATCACCAGTAGCTTCTGCAGAGGAGGGTGTCGTCCACTGGGAAAAGAGCAAAACCATCAAAGAAGACATTTGAAATGCTTTAAATATCATACATTTGAAAGTCAAACATGTGACTTTTTAGTACAACAAAAAGTAATATATCAATCCCATTAAGTCCCATGTACATACTGTATGGTGTCACAGAGAGACGCCATCAAAAGTGCAAATATATACAAGGTTTCATTGCTTCTCAGAGATACAGTTCATATCGTTTTTTTATTTAAAAAAAACGGAAGTAAATGAAATAAAAATAGTTCAAGTAAACAAAAAGAGAAAAAAGAAAGAAAAATTTTACACAAAAATAAATTGGAAACAATTATCACATGACATAAGAAAAGTTTATTTCATAAACTAAATAATATTCAAAAGTACAAAAGTTTAAAAAATATACACAAAAAATAGATTAGCAAGTTTTTCCTCTCCATTTAATAGTTTTTATTCTTTATACAAATCCATTAAAAATATTAAAGCATTGTATTGTTTTGATGGCTGGATGAGTCAAAGGCTATTTCTGCCAAAATATGCAAGATTTGATGAATAAATTTTCATCTTTTTACAAGTCTGCATGTTCTTTATATTCAACGTCATAGTTATAAAGATAAAAAAATATCTGCACAATAAGTAGTGTTATTAAGCAGGAATGGCTCTAAGCAGTATAAGATGAACCCAAGTACCAACCTCGTTGTTTCCATGTTTCTTGATGTCCATCTGAGCAAACGAGCAGACATCACCAACACCTGAGACTTCAACAGTAAAACTGCGAAAAAAGTCCACAATCTGAGCCGATCTAGGCCGCAAGCAGAAGAACAACCAGAGGGGCGTAAAGATAGGGCTCAGCAGCTCTTCCAGAATATACGTCTAGGAAAGGAAAACGGTTGTCTTGAATTAGGCAATTTAAATTTGACAATTCTCCATACGTCTAAAATTTCTTTTACATTTTTTTCCAATGAATTGATGAGATAAGTGCTTTCAAACACATCTTCGGATTTACAAATTGAGCGACCTGAGAGGTTGAAAAGCATAAAGGACAGTGAGAACTGAGTCCTTTCATTAAGATTATTGGCTTTTTGTGTTGCTTACATCCATTGAAAATATTCTTTACATGACATAGAAAAAAGATTTAAAATGACAGCTCAGAATATGAGAAATAAACAAGCACAATCAATCTTGTTTAAAGATCCTCAGGTTTCTTGAGAACTAGAAAATTTGCATGATACCCCTTGACGGCCCTGAAATATTTAATACAGACGAGGGAATAAGTGAAATCAATACAAAAAAAATCGGATATTTTGTGTAAAAAATTTTAAAGGTGATGCAACATATTTACAACAGCCTCTTTCCATAGAAAGATAAAATATCTTACCTAAAGAAGCACTATATTTTTTTACAAAAAGTCTGTTTCAATCAGCTATTGCTTTTTCAATTTGTAAAAACATCAATAAAACTGACCACTTTGTACTGAAAGAGCATTGAGAACTCATCTCTGACATTTGTAGTGTGAGCTTTGCCTTTCCAATGGCCTGGCACGTAGTGAATCTGTGCCAGGATGCTCATCATCAGACGCTCAGGGCAGAAAACTTCATTCTGAGTAAGAAAAATGAACAACTCAATATATTTAGATGATAATACCTCAATGAGATAAATGTAAGTAGTGAAACTAAAAGTAAAAAAAGGCAAATTGTGTACTAATCTATTATTTAAATCTGTTAGATACCTGTTGGAAGCCTGGCGCCCTTGGGGTAGGAGGACCATTGTACATCAGGCCAGCAACCCACCATGAAAAAAATAAATCTGCTACAAACACACCAAGAAACACTTTATCACAGCAAGCCCTGGACAGAATGTGAGCGAATAGGGCAAATATTCTCTCCATGAAGCTGAAAGGCCAACCCCGAAAGGAAGCCTTTGACCCAACTTGGTCAATGACCTCCTCCAGGCACCAGATTGGGCGCATGGAATGCTCAAACCATGTATGAAACAGGGAAGACAGCCCAAGTCAACTTGGAATTCCAGCTAAATAGGCTTAACATCTGAGATATAAGTAAGGTAAGGTGGAATGGAGCAAAAAAAATATTTGGCCCCAACAGGAGCGGTAATGTATTATTCATGTAAGAATGATGAATGGCACAGAGAAGTGTGAGCTTGATCTTTGACAGGAAAACAAACCAAAGCCTACTGGAATGGGAACCAATCAATCATAGGATAATTAGAGCACAAATATATTTCCCATTTGCAAAAGATCAGCGGAGAGTGAAAGTGTGGAGTCAGGGAAGCCATGGAACGGACTCAATTGGCTTGCTCAGGACAGATGTGTGTGGAGGAAGTTTGTGGGTGCCCTATGCTCTCAATAGGACTATGGATAATTAAATTCTCCACCAGTACTTTTAGAAATCCTGGAACACACACACTATGATCTATTGTTTTTACACAATGTTCCCTTTATCGCCCTATCTGTAAAATTAGCATGCAAAAAACAGAATCTTTTTGAAAGTTGCAAATTCAGCTCCTGAATTTTTTACTCATGTTCCTATTTAAATTAGATGTTGTCTTTTATCTTCAACTTCACTTTGCATAGGAAAAAAGGGGGAAAGGGATTATATTTCAAAAAAGATAAATAGAGCTCTTTTTCCCCAATTCTTTTAATGATCCAGGCGTATTTATGTATGAAAAGTTCTAGCTTCAATAAAAACATACAGAGGCAAGAATGATAGTAGCAGTGGCTATTTGTTCATTGCTGATTTAAGGTACCAAAGTAAATATGGAGAGAATTCAAATTTGTAGGCCAATATAATGGTTAATGACCGATGTGGAAAAAATAAATCAGCAGACAGCTTTGCTTAGATCAAGGAGAAACAATTACAAAGTTATTCAAACTTTATTCAGTCTCAGTAAAAAAAACGCTCACATCCAGTACCTTTGTTATCAAAATTATTTATTCTCTAGATATGCTTCAACTTTAAAGAAAAATTAAAAATAAGCCTAGCTTTCTGGAAAAGAACATTTTGTTTCCTTCCCCTCCCCTTACACAAAAACTTTTCTTTTCTTCTCAACTTACCTCATCAGGTATCAGACCTGAACAAACAGTGGCCACCATTCCTGAAAATGAGGAAGAACAGCACAATGAAAATAAACCCTTTAAAAAGGTTTTTTCTAGTGTATGCAGAAATTAAAAAATGTATACATACTAGCTCCAGGAATAACATTTTATTTGGACTTTTCATAATTTTGACTTTTGTACTGTTTTCAGCTTTGATCTAGGCAAAAAAAAACATAATAAAAAAAATAAAAAGTGATATACTTAAAATGTTTTGCTAACACTTTTAGACCAGTTTAAGGTTCTTACCACAAATAGATGCAACAGTAAACAGGTGCTCCACTTTTGTTACATCATTGAAATCAAGGATTCCAAGAACTAAGAGCACTGCTGCAGGTGCTCCAGCAAAGAAGGCAATGTATCTGAATATTGAGGGGGAGAAAAGCTTTCATACAGCACAAACAAGTGGATACATTTAACACCTATTGGTCTAAAAAAAGAAAAAGAAATCTGCAGGAAAATATGAGGATAGAAATAAAATAGATAGAAGTCAAAGCATTCACAGAACAAGGTCAAACGTTGATTTATACAATATATGTAACAGACACAATCGTTTTCATTTGAATATTTAGTCTGCCCGGTTCAATAAGAAAAAATACTTTCCACTTTCCATCCTACATGCTATATATATATAATGGATAATTCACAGCTCAACCACTCAATCTTCATAAAAAATTAAGTAAGCTTTTTCATTTGGTCCATTCCAAGAATGCATGGATGTTAGTAATAAAAATTTCATGCCAGGCTCATACACATCTTTGAAACCAACAAATCACTAGAAAACTTTATTCAAATACTTTAGGATGCCAATGTTAAATCAGTGAGGTTTGCAAAACAGGAAATGCAAATTAATTTTTTCTATGACTTACTTTGCAAGGATAATCAAAAGTGGAGAGGTAAAGCTTCGCATGTACATGTTGGATGGTACATAAGCTCTGTTTAAGCTGGAAATACAAAATACTGAACTTGCATTTTCTGCTCAAATTGAACACAAAAAAAATCAACATTGTTCATGACTAAAAAAACTGTATTATTTTTCCAAAACTTTCAGTCACCAGTTGTTTATGATTATTCAACTTGATTTGGTAATGACATTTGTTGTAATAAAATTTGAGAAGACAAATTTATATTTTTAACTTTTGTCTTCTACTTTGATAGCATCCCTTGTTAGTCATGCTTAAGTAGAAATGTGTAATAATTTTTCACCAATAGTTTTAATAGTTTTCTCACCATGCATTCCCGGATCTTGCAGTAAAAAAAATGATGTAGTTTGTGGGTTGTGTAATTGCTGCTAATGTTAAAAGCTAAGTGAGTGATAACTTTGCCCAAGTTTTTTATTTGATGTTTGCCCAGCTGTCAGAATTTGTTTTATGTCAATTAGCTAACCAGACCCAATTTTTCAAAATGCATTGCATGAAGTCTGATTGGTCTGGGACAGAAAACAGTTTTGGAAATAACTCCTCTTTTATTACAAATACAGAAAATCGTCTATTTTGATTTTCAGCTCTATTGATGAGAAAGTCATGTGTTTGTTAGTGCCATAATATAATCTCAATTTCAATTGTTGGATTTTATTTGTATCTA
>BMAT01012718.1:342201-352315 GCA_019649035.1 Elysia marginata
GAGAGAGAGAGAGAGAGAGAGAGGCAGTTTTATGGGAGTATGGAGTTTCTTTTTTGTGCACTGATTTGTGAAAATCCTCGAACGGCGCATCTCAGTACATTATTTTTCTCCCTTACACCTACCAATTCACGCATGAACCACAATACCCTATACCGTATTAGCGATCTTTATCTGACGGTATGCAAACATTTTTCGTCCGTAAAATGAGAATGAAAACTTGCGGGATTGCTACGGCTCGGTGCTTGGTTTTCAATTGACGCGACGGCTTCTCTTATCCGCCTACGTTGAATTTAATTTTCGAAATCTCCACTATGCTTGTAACACCAATGCAGATATGATAGTACTTTTAACACCTTATGGCATCATATTAAACTATTACAACTTTTTAAAGCTTAAATCTTCTAAAACCGGATCAGCGCAACGAGATAAAAAATTATTCAGATTGTAGTTGAAAATAAAATCTTCAGAATGTGCTTGCGCTAGAGCCCCAGTGTTCTTTGCCCTTGGTGCATTTTTCGCCGGCCGACAAAGTACAAGAACACATAGAAGAGGTTTTGTTTTGTTTAATATATCTTTATACGAGATCAACTCAAGCTTTTGGGTTGGAGTTTTGTTAACAAGATCTATGTCTCTTCTTTAAATAAAAAAAGGGGGGGGGGGCACTACAACAATAAAGATTTAATAATAATCGACCGCGGAAACCAGGCACATTTAGAATTCTGATATGTTAAATTGATAACATGTTTTATTTTTGTTTTTACGTCCTTGAAGGTGTTACAAAATTATAGTTCTAGCTTATCTATAGCCGAAGATTAATTGTGAATAAATAAGTTTTGTTGCATAACAACTCGTATTTTTTTCATTTAAAAATACTACGAATCAACATCATTTATATAATAAAACGTATAGGAGCCCCAAAGTTCTTATGCATTCATAAGTTTCGGTTTAGTCAGATTCAAAGCTCTTATTTGAAGAACCTTTTTCGAAGTTACCTCATTTATCACCAATCCCTGGGATATGATCCATTTTCTTAATTTTTCTTTTTGCGGGTTTAAATGCGATATAGAACTTTGTCGTAAGGCCTCAAGGGTGTTGTCCGACGTGTTTACTACAATTTTAATACACGCGCTTCGTGGCTGATCCGTCCATTTGTACGTTTAGGGGACGTAGTCGCTCTAGCTAGTGAACTCAAACGCTTTTCCTTTTTCGGCAACCATGATATGGCCTTGATAATAAGCAATATGTGTACTTTGTACATTCAGAGATCTGTTGAATCAAACCGCTCCCTCCAGACTTATAATATGACGCTCTAACCCAAAAAATATTTTTTATATGACACATCTTGAGTTTATCAGTACTTCTGCATTTCTCCTGCGTCAAGCTCGTAAGCAAAGAAAACTTATTGAACATATCGATCACTTTATTTCTGAACGTTTTCATAAAAGTTTATCTCTAAGTTTTCATAATTATGTAAGGTTTCTGTGGTTTGAAATAATAAGTTAGCAGATGCTGATTAAACGCCTAGAAGAATAATATGGAGAGAAAACCCTACATGTATCAATCCATATATTTTGTATTTTGAGCTTTTTAAGCTCTGCTAAGCGGTACAGAAAGCAAAAGTGTTTCGTGGAAGTGATGGAAAAATAACACTGAATTCTACTCAAGACTTCTATTTTCACGATCGTATCATCAAAATAAAAGATACAATAAGTATAATGTTTTCTGGCCACGTTGACGGTTTTGTGTCATATCACGACGCTGGTAACCCTGCGCAAGAAATAAGCCCCAACAACAGAAATCTTGGCATGGGGTTTATATAGAATCTGGATGTATTCAAAGGCCCTACCGGTAATTAATAGTACTATAATACTTGTTTGGGATCAGAGACTTGTGAGCTTAAGATATGTCTCTCTAATCCATCTCACCACCTGGGCTATCTTGCTTTTCACAAAAGTCTACATCTATATACATGTAGTTACTCTCTAAAGTTGAGTAAACTTATCCTAAAATAATATTTATTGTCTATCTGCCTCTTTGACTATCTATCTGTCTTTTCAAGTATTTTATAGCCCGAATTAGTGTCAACTTATTTAATTTTTTTTAAACTTAGGCCTATGCCTTCCTTATCTCTCGTTTATTTCCTAATAAAATTAGAATATCGAAATCACATTTTGCTTATTTCGCATAAACCGTCTCCCAGTATCGCTGTCATTAAAGATAAAATCGACAACAATTACATTTTATGATAGGCAATATAGAGTTATGCGACACTTTATTTTTTCAAACCATCGTTCTCTAAGAAAAACAATTAAAAAATGTTAGCCCCTTCCCAACTCCACGCCCCCGCACCTTAATCCTGCTTTTGACTAGAATCATCTCCAGTTTCATAGTTTATTATGGCAGTGTTGTAAAATTTGAAGGTGGGAACACATTACCGACCGCAGTAAATGAAATTTTTAGGCATGATTTGAAGTTTTATGTTATCTTAAATATATTTTTCTACAATATTTATAAAGGCATAAAATAAAACAAATACTTTTGAAACAGGCAACATGCCAGTATCTGCAAACATACATTGACACTGTGAAATTCCTGTGGCACTATTAAAATTTCAAGGGCTCATGCTATAGAAAAGTACATTTTCGCTGACTCATAAAGTTTAAACCTGAAGAACTCTTTGAGACTTTAACCTTCCCTTTCTAAAGATTATTTAAACGTTCAAATAAAACCATTGAAAGTTCTCTCACCCATTGACTGAAATAAGAGAGAAGATATAGTGCTATGACTGAATTTTACTCCATTAAAAAGGCAAAGTGTTTAAATGCCACAGGCTCACTGTTATATATCTACTTATCTAGTAACCGAGTCTAAATTTTCAGTGTTATATCAAAGTTTGGTTTAAAAAATAGAAGGGAATGAGGGGCTTGGTAATGAATATTTTCCCAAATCCAAATAAATTATCGCTAGCCTATGTCAGCTTGTTTGTAAAAACAGCGGGGAAATTCGCGAGACATTGCCTGGACACGTTTACCCCTGCCGGTACGGATTTCTCAATGTTAAAGAAAGATCCTTTTTTAATGTATATCTTTTTTAGATTGATTGTTTGCAGATTTAAAACAAGCCTTGCCTATCTACGGGCAATAAAACTTGTTTATCTGTCGAATCAGCGCAAGGATTGCTCCAAATGCAAGCTCATAAAGGCTTGAGGTTGAGGAGGGAAAGGAAACATCAGCTTCAAAAAACTCTAATCTTTACGAGGATATAAAGTTTGAACTTATTTGATGTGTGTCTCTACCTTGATTTCTTTAAAGTCTCTCAAGAACATCATCAGGGAAGTTTTGACATAAACTTCGGTCGATTTATATTATGACGAATGAGAGCCTGAGAAGTATTTCAAGTAATAAATTCCAAACGTATCAGACATGTCGAGAGGAAGCCTTTCCGAGAAAAGCCGAAACGACATTTTCATGGAAACTCCTTAGAATTCATCAAAATAGTACCTTCGCCATCACTTTTTTTCTATGAAAATCTTTAACATATCGAAAACAAACCATATGAACTTTTAATGCTGTAAAAATAATTGATCTATCACTTCTCCGTTTCTTTTGGAAACTAAACCTTATCGATACTAAATTGCAGGCGATTACTTAATTTCATGACTTTCATAATATGAAGTGAGTTCCCTGCAAGCAGGGCGGAGATAAAAATATAAGGCCCTAAATTCAATGGCCGAATTAATTGTTTTAATTACTCTTTATTAGTCATTCAAAACACAGGCTGAGTTTTGAAAAAAAGTTAACATTGTGACAGGCCCACTGCTAACATGAACACAATTATACGTATGCGACTAAGGATAATGATAACAGACCCATAAGCTCATGTGAAAAACAGCAACAAACATAGCAACAATCAGCAATAAGATTGACAACAGCAAGAATAACAACAACAATAATAATAGTGTGATGATAATATTAATAGAAGTAGTAATAATATTTATTATTATTATCATTGTTATTATTATTATTAAATTAGTAATAATAATAATAACGGCTTTTTATATAGCGCCTATTCCAACAGGTGTTAGCTCTAGGCGCTTGTTAGTATTATTAACAGTAGTTGTGACAATTACATAATAATAAAATGATTAATCAAAGAATAATAGTAGGATCAGTAGAAAAAAGACAACAGCAATGATGATCATAGCAACATCTCTAACATTTACCCATTCAACCACACTGTAACTCTATTACTTAGATTTCACTTTACTGAAACGATATTGTATCTGAATGTCCCATAATTTATAATGTTATAGAGAATAGGGCCTAATTTAGAGCCATTCAAGAGTTGTTATTATTAAATACATACAATAATCAATAATCCTTTTGATAAAAAAAATTAACACAAATTAGTTTATTTTAGAGGTACCAGCAATGGCATACAAATTGAGGATAATCCAGCCAAGTGCGATAAGAAAGGAAAACTCAACAAAAGGGTTCTTGAACGTATTCAAATGATTATGTATAGTTATAAATTCATTAGCTATAGATAAAAGCTTACAAATTAAAACTTCCAAACAGCAGTCTTAAGGTTTAGAAAAGCAACAACATCAACAACAAACGCAAACCAAAAGGTTATAGACTCCAATTGGTTTTCAGGGCGTATCTGCTTTTCAGACACAGAACGTATTCAAAAATAGATGATACGGTCTAATTATCATCTTTTAGGAAACTAATGTTGCAACACACTGTCTAAAAAGCATAATCATCATCTTCACCGCATACAAGTCATGTGCACATCGAAATCTTGATGTAAAGTTAAGTTTGAAGTCTAAATAGTTGTCTGCATCACAGTATGTTAAAGCGTCGGTATAACAAATCAAATCTTGAAGCTATACATAACGCAGAACAGTTTAAAAACTATTTAAAAAGCACAGAAGTTAGAAGTTAATTAAAAACAATTCTGGTAGTTCTCTGTCCATATTATGGAAAACATGAAGAGTTAGAAAAAAGCAGTATTTGTTCTGGTTATATGTGAGATGCATTCATTTCAAGAGATTATAGAAAAATATAAGTGAGAGTGAGTGTGAGAGACGGAAAGAAAGAGAGACATATGGAGATATGGAAACAGAAGAAAGAAAAAAAAGGAAGAGGCTGACAAGGTTGGTGAAGAGGAAAAAAAACAGATAGTGTGGGCGTTAATAAAAGAAAGTAAGAATGGTAAAAAGAGACAGACAGACTGGCCGACAAATAGATAGACACTCATATGCAAACATTCAAAACGCAGAGCAAATTTAGTTATGTTGTTTCAAAACTTAACATACAATGTAAAGCCAACCTGTAAACGACAGTTAGAGACAAACAGGATGGAGGAGAGACAAAAAGGAGAGAGAGAGAGAGAGAGAGAGAGAGAGAGAGAGAGAGAGACAGACAGACAGACAGACAGAGAGACGGGGGTGGTGCAAACAATGATGTTATATGGTTTTTCTGGCTTAGTATTCTGAGGCTTTACGCAACGAAAGAAAGGTAGATGGAAGAGCAAAAAAAAAACAACAACAAAAAACGAAGTTTAAAAGAGTCACAGTTTAATAAGTAAAGACTCGTAAAAAAGTTATTTTGTGAAATTTCTTTTAATAGAATCTGATGAAGTCAGAAAGAGTAAAATAGGCGTTGGTACATTTATCTAAAGAATTTAAGCCATGATGATAACGAAACAAAGAGAACCTAACAAATATCAGTGAAAACCCTATATTGTTAATTTTAAAAAGCTTTAAGGTCAAGATGATTTGTTTGCAGGCTTTAATTTAAAAAGAACTGAGGGCAGAGTGTTCAAGATTAGCAGGTTCTAAAGATAAATACATGTAATTATATCACAAAGACAACAAAACCATAAGATTTGGGCGTTTTATTTTCACTCCTCCCAACCTATAATGGAATTTTAGTACTCGTATATGTATTCAAAAAAAAAGGGAGAAAAAATTGCTCTAAAACAAAGCCATGAAAAGCCCAAAATAATAAGATTTCCCACAGATATTAGAGACCTTTAGCACACGCACCGTGTCGCACTACGCGTACGTGAAAATCGGGAAAGGAGATTGAGGAAACTATAAAAATAATGAAACCAGTTTCTAAAAATAGACGGCACAGACGTTCGCGTCATACTCACGTGTTGCTGCTTAAAGTCTGTAGTATTAATGCATAAAATCGCCACGTCCAATTTTAGGCAAAAAAAAAAATAGAAAAAAAAAACCCACCCCAACCTTAGTTAGTTTTTTTAAAGTTAATTTCTGTCAAGCGTGAGCACCGATTGGCCTGGCTTATGAGGACCAGGGGCAGAAAGCGCAATGTCTTTGATGTAAAGCGCTTATAGCGCCGGCAGTAAAAAATCCAAACAGTAACACTAAGGGCAATACTTTTAGATTTTAATAGAAATCTCAAACTAATTGCTTTCCATTGTTTTATTGATTTGTCGTAATAACCAGGCGTTCAGATTATTCCTAACAAACATGCGTAACATAGTGTACTTTTGGTTTCATATTTATATCCAACATTAAAGCCATGCCACATACACATTTGAATTTCTTCTAAAACTTGAAGAAGCCCAAAACTTGACTTGGTTTAGATCAAGATCTGGACTAACATCTAACAGAGTTGTAAAAGACATGAGAGAAATAACTTTCATTATTATTTTATTGCCCTTTTTTTCGTAATCATTTTACTCGTACTAAAATTAGACTACGGTCTGACCAAGGCCTTCAAATTTGCGTTGAAGTGGTTCTCAAAATTGGTGTGTATGAGAAATGAAATTTGTATTGAGAAATGCAATTTGCTGTGTTACAATCTAGCTGCAATTGATGATGAACGTGTGAGCGGAAAAACAAACATGTATGAAGAAGTAAATAACAATGTTATAACACTAAAATTTGTATTTAAAAACCAAAAAGCGCTCTAAGTGGAGGGAATCCTACTTGTTTTCACTTCAGCATTGGAGTTCCAAATATTTTGCTTTCTCCGACGTACTTTTGATGGGCACAACAGCATTTGAGCGCCGTTTACAAAATTCGGATATTTTACAAGCAGCAAATTATGTTTTGTGTCAGAGGATGAATCTTTTATTCTTTCGGCACACAAAGAAGCATTTATCGACCTTCCCTTACATGTGTCCTAAATACCGACAGCCGTAAATTTTTAACAAATCTTTAACCAAACAACTATTAAGTATTGTTTGGAAAATTGAAATTGATGAAAATAACTGAAATTATTATGGTGAAATAGAAAATTTGAAGTAAGATGGAAGGTTTTATTATTCCCTATAACTTAAAAATGAGAAAAACAGCTGTAATTGCGAATTTGTGAAAGATACGGTATGTTGTTGGAATATCACGTCATAGCTTCACCCCCCAATAGCGGTACATCATAATATGTTGTAGTTGTATCGTATAAAATCGTTCAGCTGGTTTACATCTCCGAATTAATTAAAATTTTAAAACCATGTTCTGAATTTTTCATCTGCTGTATTTGTGGTATCACATCTCCCTTTAAGCTTAGTTATTGGGCAATGTAAGACTAGGTGGTATGTTGTTTTTATTTCTTCTTTACTTCGTGGGCACGTTGGGGAGTCCTTTAGTCGCCATTTATGCATAATGTTGGCAGTCCTGTCGTGTTTTGTAAGGAGTCTCTTTAAGGTGAACTATATTTACTTTTTTACCTGAGAGGATCTGTCTTAAGTCATCATTGATGTAGCTACCTGCGTTGATAAGTTTGAAACGCTTCTGATACAACTTTCATTTTACTCTATAAATTCGGATTCATAGCGTAATCTTTGGTATTTGAGATTTGCCTTTCAGGAGCATACTTTAACATTTTCTTAACGAGAGCACTATTAGTGGTTTCTTTTACTCTTTTTTCCACTGTTTTCTAGTTAATGTCGTCTCTTCTGAGGTGAGTTGGTGACATTGATCTCATGACTGAAATCTAGCCGAAAGGTGATGTCTCATACTGTCGTTGATGTCATAATCTGTTATTGTTCATACGGACTCTCTCAGTTTTACGTCAATAAGTTTGGTGTGATAACTCCTGGTCCTTACAGGGGCACAGTATTTTGCCGATATATAGCGGAACACAAAGGTTGATGTTAGGATGTGCCACGTGATGGTTCTGCTAACTTTATAAGTAGTCAATCCCGTTTAATGATTTTATTGGCGCATCGTCAAGGTGTTTCCTCAAGACGAGCTGCGTATCTTAACTAAAGCGGGATAAGGTAAAGATCACAAGGAAGGCCATAGAAGGTTAAAAGTTTTCGGATCATCTTGCTTTACCAAACATTGAAAATTATTTTTCAACTCATATCTGGCTAACCGAGTTTAGTCTGAGATCAGCTAGAAATCTAGTTGAACATAGGCTGGGGCTGAGGCCGATTGTTTATTTGACGCAGTGAACCGATTATGCTCACGAACATTCCATCTAAAACAAATATAAATATAGCTTGAATTACTTCAGATTCAGTTATCCATGCCAATAATCCATTGTGGATACGAGACATAATCTTATTGCCATGGCCTTTCTAAAAACTATTAATTTCAGAACTAAAATGTAAGCTTGACATTTACGTTCCGTATCAATAAAAACTCAGGTCATTTCCCACAGTGGAATAGCCAATGGTTTAATAAGTGACCCAGAGTTCTTATGAAAACGCAAAAGTCGTCGTGTTACAGGTAGAGATTAGTGGAGGGCTTTTATAATCATACCCTGACCAACGCCCCTTCTTTTTGTGACCACCAATACCTTCACGGCGACTTTGTGGAACCTGAAGGGCCGTTTGAGTCTTTTATCTGTAGCCCCTTTGGCACAAATTGTCACGCACCGGTCTGAAGCACGGGCTTTTAATCTGCCGGCGAATAACAAGGATTTATTAGAAATCCTCCTACACAAAAGGTGGTGAATTTGGAAAAATAAATTGAAGGCTATTGCCACTTACTGTTCAAAGAATAAACTCACGAAATTCTTACAAGCGTTTGGTCACTTTAGCTGCATTGAAGGCTAAAAACATAAGTTCATGCCATTAACTCTTAAAAGGATTAGACAATGTAATAAGATTATGAGCAGTAAAAGCTAAAGACATTGAATTACGGTATGCTTTCTATAGTGCTCATTCTGCATTAATAAAAGGAATCCCCAACAAGATTAAAGACTCATAGCAAACAAGGATGGGTAACTTTTTCTAGGCAAGACAGACTTTGCTAGAATTGCTATCTAAGTCTTATAATTGACACGGAATCTTATCAATATTTTATGATTGCTTTGAAAGTAAAAGAAAAATTATAAATAAAACGTAGTAAAAATACACTACTACTTACTAGTTCTGGTGAAAATACTGTAACAAAGGCCACTTTTGCCCCGATCTTCAATTTACAACTGGTAACCTAAATAAAATTTAATGATAGTTGAATGTAAAGTTCTTGATTTCGGAAATTTTTATTTGACGGGAATGTAACACTGCTAGCCTTCTCATAATCCAGTGCCGTTTTTTTAAACGTTCGCTGCCTGCACTTCCGCCTTTATCACAGCCTTTCATCCTTTCTTCTTTTCTGTTGCAATAAAAATGTTGCGCTGTTTTTTCCTCGTCCAGTTCTTGATGTTGTCCAAATAGGCTGCTCTTGGTCTTCCTCTGCGTCTTTACCCCTCAATTTTTGCTTGAATGATATTTTTCATCAATGTGCTCTTGTTTCGCCAGATATGTCTTAAAAGTTAGATTTATCATCCTCAGGATACCTAACTGCCTAAGGACGTGACATTCAGTGACAATTGATTCGTCGGCTCGTTCTTTCTAACTTACTGTGAACAGACACCTGTAGAATCGCATTTCTGCAAAGCTTATCTTTGTCTAGTCTTTTCCCAGTACTAACTCTTCTGAAAGAGAATCTATCCAGATTAAATCAATGAAAACTAATGTCCATGTTTGAAAACCAGAGACTGGAGTTCGCAGGTTTTCTCCAACAACAAAACATTTCAAAATTCTTTAAAAATTTGCGAATCAAGATAAAGGTCTTGTACACCATTACCAATTCTCTAATAAAAAAAAAACAGCGGATACTCTAAAGCCATTTGTCTTAAGACTT
>BMAT01012720.1:17819-43872 GCA_019649035.1 Elysia marginata
TCATCCCCTCTCAAGTAGGGACGCAGGACGCGGATGTGCCGCACTAGGAGACCAAGCATGGCTGCAGATTGAGGTACATGTTTAAAACAATGTGCTAACTACAAATACCCTGGCAATCTTTTTCACATGATAGAACCGATGAATGACGAAACCATATATACTTTATGTGGTAAATTATGCTTGATATTTGGAAAATTAAAAAGCTAGGGAGGTACTGTTCGGAATTTATTTTCACTTTGTATTACGTTTACATCTGTAACACAACTTACCAGCACTGTTAAAGTATTTATATTAGATGCAAAAAGATTTTTATGTTCCGTTAAAGGATGCGTCGGGGCTACTTGAAGTTGAAATGCAACGTGAGGTTATAATCGCTCTAGATAAGGTTGAAGTTGGAAACATTGTGTTTAGATTTATCTGAATAAAAAAAGTTTTGTTGCTCATAAACCACATGAACAAAAAATAAACCAGGTTGCAGCTATTTTCAAATATTTCTTGTGGAATGATCTTCCAAAAGTTTTATCTCGCAGTTGTTCACAATTCTGTATAATATTAATGAACACGTTATTGCTCTTCGTTAAACAGGTCTGTCTATTCCTGCCACTTATTCATCCCTGCACATCTCAGGGTTTTATTTCATCTGGGAGAAAAAAACCGGCCCAGTGTAGAACTGTAGATGTTAGAGTCCATGCGTTATGGGCCCGCTCAGGAGAACGAAGCCCACAGGGGATGTAATTCAGGATATTTAGACTTAAAATAGACGCACCGATGGGCTCACGGGACCTGTTAGCCTACCAGCCATCCTGAATTTCTCCCACTATGGGCTTCTTCCTTCTGAGCGGGTCGATAGCGCATGGTCTCTACATTCATGTGATCGGACTAGGTAAATGTACTCCTTAGCTTGTATTTAGTTTTAGAATCCCTTTGTACATTTAGCTTACAATAGTCTGAAAAGCACACAAGAAAGTACATTGGAATGCTTTTCTTTCAACTTAATTTAATATTAATTTCTTCAAAAAGTGCCTTTGTTCCGCAAACAGACATTTTGGATTTTTTCCCTCCGCTCACCACCGCATTTTCTCTCAGAAAACAATTCCCTTTGGATTTGGAGCATGAGAAATGAGCAATTGCTTTGTAACGAGTAAAATGCTTTAATCCATTGGCTGGAGTGAAATAAGACCCGACTTGCAATCTGTAAATTTAGGTTCGAATCCAAAAACAGGCATGACAGATAAAAATAAAAAGGAGCAGGGAGGCATCTGGAGTCATGACCCAGGTGTGGCCCGGCCCTCTCAGAGTTTCAGAAGATTAGGGCCAAAACACTTCCTGAGGACTCCCTGCTATCTTGTTCCCGATGATTGTTTTACTATTAATGTTTGGACCTGATTGTTTATTTTATCGGCAACTCACCCACAAGTTTAGAAACTTATATAACAGACAGTTTCTATGCAAAATGAGAATATTGTTCGTGTGGTTTTTTTTATTACTGATACTAATATACATCTTATGGTAGTAAGATACTCATCGGGAGCTAGATAGCAGGAAGTCTTCAGAGAAGAAAGCCCCCTCATAGCAAGTGTTTCGGCCCTAAACTTCTGACACTCTAAGGGGGGCGGGCCACATCTGGATCATGACTCCAGACGCCTCCCTACTACCTTTTTTTCCCTGCCTGCTTCGGGATTCAAACCTGGGTGTAGAGTATTTTTACCCTTTATGAAGCAACTGCTCATTTCTCCTGCACCGAATCCATCGGGAACTGTTTTCTGCTGTTTCGGCTAGCAGTTTCAAGGCTTTGGTTCGTTTGTTGCCACTGATTGAGAGTTTGCTCAGAAGATCGTAGGCTGATGATCCCGCAAATCCTCTGGCGCCGACCTCTATTGGCATTATCTTCGCCCTGTAGCCACTTTCTTCAAGCTCTTTAGTCAAGTCCAGGTATTTTTCCTTTTTGCAGGTATGGGCTTGTTCCATTCTGCTTTCATATGGTACCGTCAGTTCCACCATGATGAACTGTTATGTTGAAGGTGAATGGATCACAATGTCAGGCCTTAATGTGGTTCTCCTAATGACTTCGAGGTGTTTATCCCATTCTGGAAGATCTGCTGAAACCTCCCAATCATCGCAGCCATCCAGCAGTCCTTTTCTTTGGATACTTGCCGTGTTCGACCTCCCACACCATTTCCTATCCCCGCCCTCTGTTGTAAATATTATGAAGCTCGGCGAAGGTGGGTTGAACTTTCCTTTTGCATTAGTTATCACTGAGGCAAGTTCCTGAAGCACCCTGTTGTGCCTCCAGGTATATCGCCCTTGTGAAAGTGCTACTTTGCATGAGCTCAGGACATGTTCTGTAGTCTGTCTGCCGTGACATAGTGGGCAAGTAGGATCATCCTTGTTTCCCCAGCGTACCAGATTTGCATTTGAGGGAAGGAGATCATACACGGATCTGATGAGGAAGCTGATTCTTAGGGGCGCCATTTGCCAAATATCCTTGCCATGTTAGGGATCTCTGCATTGCAGAATCCCAGTTTGT
The DNA here is from genome assembly GCA_019649035.1 of Elysia marginata. Lineage (NCBI taxonomy): Eukaryota > Metazoa > Mollusca > Gastropoda > Plakobranchidae > Elysia > Elysia marginata. Next base: position 20,347 of record BMAT01012720.1, read on the forward strand.
CCACTGACCTTGCTGAGGTTGCTGGACTGCCTTTTGGATTCTTCTGAAATCTTCCCTTTGCCTTACCTCATCTATGACCATGTCTCTTTTCCACACTAATACCTCTCGAGGATCGATTTCATTGGAAGTTTTAATTTTGCCTTGCGGCAGTACATAGCCACGTCTGAAAGTCCTGGTGTATTAAACTAATAAAAACAATGTTGTATATGTCTGTTTTACTAATTCAAAACCTTAATTCAGTTCTACAAGTGATTACGCTCTATATTGGAAATGTAAAATATGCTAGCAATAAATTAATATTTTTCTTAGTGTGGAAATGCCGCCGACGAGCCGAGCAATATTTTCAGTTACAAAAATGGAAATACCCGTTTCCGTTCAAAACAAGGGACATGACTACGAAGTACAGGTGGAAACAGCTAATGGGCCCTTGTAGCCTAGGCTTATCTTTGTGGGTAAGCAAAAGGGAAGTCGAAAACAATTGATACAAAATGGCGACTGTTGAAGAAGGAGGACGGACTTGGTCCTCCGTGAAAAACTTATTAACAAATTCATATCCCGTATTCAATAGAAATGACTTGCCCGAATTTACAAATCTGATAATTCAAAGGTATGTTCTCTTGTTAAAACACTTAATTGCAATTTGAACGAAGAATGTAAGCATGTTGCTGACTACAAAGAAAGTAAACAAACAAAAGTGTTAGGCCTTGGGGCAGTTGGGCCTACATAATTTTCCCTCACATTTATAAATGAATCCTGAATGGCGCATAACTCACATGTAAATCTACATCTGAGCAACATCTGAACTAAGATCTAACCAAATATAGATTAAGATCTAGGCTCACATTGTGCAGAAAATGTTACTGTTACAATGTTAGTGGTACTGTTCTAAAGTGTTAGACAGCTACAATATCTTCAGAGTTTTTTTTTTAAATAGATCTAGATTTAAATCATTTTCTAGATCTAGGCCCTAGCAAGAACTAAATTTATCAATGTTAGTTGAAAGAAGTTGGCATAAATCTAGATTATCAGATCAAGATCTCACTTTGAACATGATTGGTTTTCAGTATGGAGCAGTTTCAGTTTCACTGTTTCAGTTTCACGTTTGCTGAACTTTCTAGACTATCTAGTTTCTACCCTAACTTTAGACATCTGGCTACTTACCATAAAGGCTGCTTGATAAACAACTCAATTTTACAGCAAAAGCAAGTTTCTCGCTGCTTCCCTCTCTCTCTTGCTCTCTTTATAGTCTATCTTTGCCTTCCTCACCTCTTGCATCTTTATCATCATGACCACGGACTCAGATTATGTAATTACATATAGGTAGAAAGAAAGCAAGGCCTTAAAGTTGACATTAACACATGGTTTTATTTTATACCATTTTTTGAGCAATGTTAAGATTTGGGATTGTATTGTTAGAACTGTTTTTTTTTTTAGATAGCAGTTAATTAATAAATCATGTGCCTGTTCTTCCTGAAATTGAAATGTGTTATGCATTCCAAACAGAGTTGCATGGGTCATTTGCGATATTTATTGCTTTGGTCACGGACTGTTTTATATTTATAAGTCATTTACAAGTGTCAGTTCATCATCCACTTTTTTTTGGTTGAATCATCAGGGAACTTATTGAGTGCTGTATTTTTGTGATGGCTATTAGTCCTTTGTATAAATTGTAGACTATGTCGGTGACACTGACATTGCACACCTTAGGTTGTGAAACTAACTGAAAAATAACTCTTTTTTTTTTGGAAAGTTTAGCTGTTGACCAGTATCTAGAACACTGACAGCACTGCGTGCAATAAATTTTCAATTTTCAATTTATTGCATTCATGATCCAGAAGTTTTACTTTAAGTGTAGTGTGCCAAATTTTCAATTAGCACATGGAAGTGAGACGTTCATACGTCCCTTTAAATCCATACGTTTCTTTAAATCTTAAGCTCACAGTATAAAAACCGCCACCCACTTATGTCCATACCTGCCCTATGAGGGTGAATATATTCATTAAAAACTATTACCAGTTCATTACAATTAATTTTTTTCAAAATGAAGATCCTTCTTTCCCATTCACGCTCACAGAGTAGATGTTGAGGCTTTTGTTGACAGTGTGAGAAAGGACGGAATCAGTGTCAAGTTAATTCATCTTAAATCCATCTGCCTTGATTTACAACCACTGTGCTGGTTTATTGAATCAGTGATTAAACCAGTAGCTACATAGATTGTAAATTATTATTTAAATGGACATATCCTGTCCTATACTTTAAGCCCTCAAAACTAGCTAAGTACTATTTTATATTTTTGTAAGAGTACACCTACTTCACCATCAGGTTCAAATCACTATGTTTTGTTTTGAAGATTGGGTTATGGTCACCAGGTGAATATGAATTTTTAAATTTTGACAAAACAAGTTATTTCTATCCTATAGCTGTTAAAGTACTTTTAGTTTTTAAAGGGTGTAACTCCACGTTTTATTTATAATCTCTTCACTTGTTGAAAGTTGGATGGCAGAGAGTATTTACCCAACTTTTGTAAAATGATTCTATTCTATGCTTTTCAGAGAGCAGGAAATCCTCAGTCATCCAGAAGAGTATGAAGCTTTCTACTCTCTGTTTGTTGCACTGGCAGCAGATGCTCTGTGTTCATTTTCAGGCTCTTGTAAGTTTATTTTTGTTTTAAATAACGAATACTTTTATTTAATTATTTCATACAAAAGTGCTTTTTGTTTGCTACTGTTTAATCACAAATATTTGTCTCCTCATCACAATCAACAGGTTCGTACCATGAAATTTCAAAAGTTGTAAGTTCCAACACCATGAAATTTAATCTTGTTATAAAATTAATCAATGAGTATATTCAATCAAGAGTGGAAAGAAGGGGATGAACAAAGGATGCACAATAAAGAATGTAAGAGGCAGAAGGGGCAGAGAGTATGCGTAAACTGAAATTTTCTTTGACTTGTAATATTGCAAAGCACATTGAGCACTATTCAAGTTTTATGCTCTATGTAAGTGTTTTTATTGTTTCAAAGAGTAAAAGAGAATGCACAATATTTTCAAAATTACCTGTGAAATACACAATCTAATGAAATTTCAAGGCAGGCCATGAAACTATGCTTATAGTATAATAGTTATAGATATGCATTAGAATTTATAAACTATTTTTATTTCTGTTCAGAAAAAAATTAGCTGTGAAATAACTTTTGACCTTTGTCATCTGCAGTGTCCAAGACCAGCTTGTCGCAAGCCAGTGCTGCAAGCAAAGTTCTGCTCTCATTTTTGCTCAACAGATTGGAAACTCCAAACCGAGCATGTGTTGTCACTCCGGTATGTCAGAGATACCATTTGTTTATTATAAAATGATTATTTTCCTTTTTTGTCGCGTTTTTTTTTAGGCTGGGAAACTATGTCAACATATATAACTTTGAGTAAGATTGATCCCATGAACAAACACAATTCAATGCCCCTAAATGACATATCTTTGTACATGGGAGAATGTCGGACGTGGATTCTTAGTTATATTCAGAAAAGTTCAATGGCATCTCTTGGTACGTTGAAACATTAAACAATAGAACAAATTTGTATTAGGCTTCAATATAAATAGATGTGCAGTCCCAGGCTTTTTCTTTAAACTATTGGGGAAAATTAATCCGTTTGACAAAAGGGTTGCTTGAACTTTTTGGAAACAAGAAATTATCTCTTTAGAGTGAGATTTGCTTCTGACAAGATAGTATAGAATATTTTTATTTGGTTGACGCCAGCATGTTTATTTAACTAGCTTTACTGAGGCTATATGTGTGTGGAAACACGGAAAGTCAAGGGTTTTTTTTAGTCTTAATAGCTCACAAGGCAAGCTGCTAAAGCTGACAAATATGGTTAGCTGTTGTGCGTTCATTATGTTGTTAGAGTCAATACAACTGTAGAGCAGTGGTTTTTTTTCCTTTGTAACCTCAATGCTTTTTGAAAATAAGTTTATTGAAAATTTTTCTAACTAAAAAGAAAAGCCTGAAAAGGGTATTTATGTGATAAGTATGTTGATTTTCGTAAGTTTATTATTTATTATTGTCCTTGTAAAAATTAAAACATAATTACATTTTTATGTGATGTCTGAAGGTGCCTGGTACTTTTGGTATTCTTCAATACAAAATTAATTTTGATCTTATTGTCATCAGTCATTCATAAAGTCGAGCAAAAGCTTTAACAATTTATCTAAGATGTGATTAAAGATGCTTACTCTCTTTCTTTTTTTTCTTCCCAGTTTGATTATGATCAGAATAGTGGGGGTATTCAAAAGCATCAGGACAGTATTGTTAACTTTGTGTCAAGCTTGATAGATGATAAAGAGGTGTTTTCTTTTTTTTTCTCGCCTGTTTTAATAAAGTGTCTTTTATTGCTGTTTTTATATTTATTTAATCCTTCAGAAGTATATAATGATCCTGATCAGCAGCTTGTGTCAAGGGGGCCAGTGTCTATCGAGGTCGGATGTCGTAACATTCACTTGTTTGTTCAAACCTGTAGAAGTCCCTCCAGACACAAAGACAGCTGACAGTGGTAAGATGAGATGCTAAGGGTTTTTATGATTTACAAATGTCAAAGATTGTTATTGTGTCATCTGCTAAAAAGGCTAAAGGTACAGTAGACTTGAAGAGCTTATGAAAGTGACTTTTTTTTTAAACACTATTTGGGTTTTTAAAACTGGTATGAAGTGTTATCTACTCAAAATAAGGATTTCTAACAAGAACTAAAATAAATAAAAAGAAAGAAAAAATATCTGAAGCAGAAAATGCAAAAAATCCCACAAAACCTGCATGGAGTCTATTTTTTTTCACTAATTAAATCTCAGAAAACAAAAGCAAAGATTTGGAAAAGTCCAAAGAGAAGAGACTACAGAGACTCGACACCCAGAAGGATCTGTTTGACCAGATGACATCCGTGTTTGCCGACACACCGATTCCAACAGTGTTGGCCCCCTCAACAAAATCTGAACTGATTGTGGAAACTCCCGAAAGGGAACAAAAACCCTCCGTGACCGCCCTGAGTGAGTTTGTATGTGCTATGATTTGTCCATGTAAGTCACATTGCTCTAAAAGTCAGTCTTAATGAGTCTTTTGATTTTCCTTCCTGTTTTCGACTTTGTTTTTGGCATTTTCCGATCATGTTGCCCTTAAAGGCCTCACATTTGATTTTGTTTTTCTGTGTAAAAACTCTTAAAATTGAACCCTCTTCCTAACTTCAAAAATTATAGACCTGCTTCCAAAACTGCCCCTATACTCAGCTTCAAGCAAACTCTAAGACAAAACCAAAATTTGGAACTTGGGAAGTTTTTTTGAGTGATCTGTCAAGCATTTACAAATTTTCTGACCAAATCAGTTATATTGGCACCTGTCCAAAAGAGTGAAATGTCGCAAATTTTTAATTTTGACAAAAGAGGCTTGTCAAACCTCCATTTCTCCATATTTTAAATCAATAGAAACTATATATCTTTTCACAACCTTTTGAAAGCTATGCAGTTTCTAATTTTTGGAAGCTCAAATATCAACAGCTGGTTATGTGAAAACTGAGACATCTCTATACATTTGGACTGATGGCGAGATTGCGAGTTACACATGTTTGTTGAGCCACCCATAATGTTCTAACTAATGCTGATTTTAAAAGAGTTGAGGACTCTATTGTTTGCAGGTCAGTCCCCAGACACCCTCGAGAACTTCAGTGCAATCTTCAACCAGAACAACGTTGAGTCGCTATTGAGCATGAACGGTGCCGAGATCCTGCTGGGTGCCTGTACGCAGCTCACCTTTCTTAGCAAGTACATGCAGAGATACAAAGACGCTCTCTCCGGCACTGCGTTTCTCCTTCCAGGGACTTTATCCCAAGCTTTGACCATGAGAAATGGGTAGGCCTTTTTTTGCATAAACCAATATGTATTGCCATGTAGAAACCATTGTGTATTGCCATGCAGAATCTACGCTAAAAAATTCATTGTAACAGCATTGTTTAAAGGGTTACCACTATCAACTCTCGGCAGGCTAATTGTTGGTGAAAGGGAAATATATATCTCATGCTTTTAGACTCATAGATGAGTTCAATTTATGTTATATTTTTTATTTTTAGTTCTGAAGTTTGATTTTCAGCTGTGAGAAAAGTAAACCTTGACATAAAATTAAATCACAAATAGGTATTAATTGAAAAAAAAAACAAAACAACCAAAACCCCCAAAAACATGTAATGAAATTTCAATAAAACTGTTAAGAGTAAAAATGTGCTCTTAGAGATCTTAATCTTTGCTAGAATCCTTAATAATGGTCACTTTTTTGTGCTCTTAAAACTTGAAGTACTAGGCCTATAATTATATATTTCAAACTCACTTTATTGACTCCTACTATAGTGTTATAATTAGATCACAGAAATGCCATGTAGTCATGTTTGAGTGATAAATGTTACTGTTTAAATGACATTTATAATAATAATAATAATGATGATGATAATAATGTATACTTATGTAGCACCAGATCTGAAGCAAAAAATTCTTCAGGAGCTTTACATCAAGGCATAAGAATTAATTGACTTTAGAGGCAAAACATAAGCCAGTCCATACATAACATTGGTCAACATTTTAACCCTTCATGATAAGTAAAATTTTTAATTTTTACTCTCATATTAAATTTTGTGATTGTTGATTTAGTTAAATTTAAGAATGTTGTTGCAAATTTAGAATTTGATAAAATAAAAAAAAAATAATAGATAAAAAGCAAGCTATTCAAACAGCCTTCAGATTTTTGTTTTGAATTGTCAAAGATGCTAAAAATTATACATAGTAAAACGTCAGCAAATGGATCTAATCTACGGAAGTCCCTTTTTGTTTTCCGCAGCTACCAGTTTCTGCTGACGGAGGTATGTGATGTGTGGCGAGCGTTTTCCCTCCCCATCCTTGAGCCGCTCACCCCACACAGGCTGCGCAGGATCATTGAGGTCACCCTTGGCTGCTTATTTGCAGCTGTGTCTGTAGCCACCGCAGACTCCGTGGTCAATGCAGTGAAACCCTCGGGCCCGTCGCAAGCCTCTGGCGCTAAAGATGAGGAGATGGATAGTCAGGGTCATACAGTTGTACAAAAGACGGTAAGTGCCTGAATAGCTTACCTTACTGTGTGTAGGCTGTAGCAGCATCACAAAATCAGTCATAAAAAATGTTTGCGGTGTTTATTGAAAAACCAAAAAAATTATGGCTGGACCTATTTCAACTTGAGAATTAATTGGCATTTTATTTATATCTCTAAATAACATGAACTCTTCGTATGCATTTTTCCTCCTATTCTGAAAGAATAGTTCTCACTGATCCCCTGTCTTCCAAATGCAATGACTCAAGTCATAATGATAATCAGGCTCCACTATTTATCCTTTCAAAGGATTAATAGTGCTTTGAACAGCAAACATACTACGTTTTTTTTTGTTGTTATGTTTACCACAGGTACATGTATTCCAGAACTAATTTGTTTTCTAATTTTGCAGCTGGAGATATTCAACTGGGTATCAGCAGCTATAAAGACATCTACCAGGGCTGGCGGTAGCGTGGCCCAAAACTTGAATTTGTTGGCTGCATGGGAGAGCCTCGAGGGCCTGCAGGGCATCCTTGCTCTCACCCCAGCCGTCATTCTTGAGAGAAAGGAAGTGAAAGCAAAGGGAGCAGGTTCTGAACAGAAGAAAGAGCAGCAAGGCGCTGCCTCATCGTCAACCACCCCTGCGTTAGGAAGACCACCCTCTGGCAAAGGGTATGTTGTGTTTTGTTTTCCAATTATTCTGTTGAAACTGTTAGTGATCTGAGATACCTTTCGGACTTCTAAAGCAATGTCTTCATTTCGCCTCCAATAGCAATAGCTTCACGTTACCTTCAAAAGCAATACTTTACTTCTTAATACCCTTAATTTAATAGTTAAATATATTTTCTATGTATTTTTATTCATCCACCTATCTGTCTGACAAATTTATGTTATTTTTTTATTAGCCTAACAAAAACTTTTTCTTCCATAGATCTCACCCATTTTTGAGCGTTACTGCCGTAGCCCTGGCAACAAATGCTATTCAGCTGTTGGTTCCACTGCTAGAAGATTTGAATATTGAAGGGGCAGAAGAAACAGTGACGGTAAGGTTTACTCTGACAACCCTTAGATTTTTGCATCTCCTACCAGATCACAATCAACAAGAACACAAGAGTCAATGATGTCGTGATGGTTACTCTATGTTTAGGAACTGAGCCCTGTGACCAATACTGGCCTTGGAAAGGACATCCTCGTGCTGAAAATCTGTATATAGTGTTTTGATGGTTGTTCTGTTTTATTAAATATTTAACTGAAACGTCAAAATTTGGAGCGCACCTATCCTTCATGATACTCGCAACAACTGGGTTTTTTTTTTTTTTTTAAGATTAAGCAAAAAGCTGTACATGTGGATCAGATTTGACCCTGCTTGTAGGGATGGGGGTTGATAATTATTCTTATCTATTTAACTTAAGCTTTTAACTTTATAACTGTTACTTGGCCCGGTTATATATTTTTTTAATAATTATGTTTTTTAGGTCACAATCAGCAGTAACACAAGAGTTAAAGTTGTTTCAATGGTTTTTCTTATGTTTAGAAACTGGGCCCTGCTGCTACCAATACTGGCCTTGGAGTGGACATCCTAGACAACCTCTCAGCCTGGGGAAGGGTGAAGGCTTTGTTCCAGACAGTTACCGTTCCTGATCTGGTCATCCAACTCATGTCAACGGCTTTTAAAAAGGTATCTGGGGCTTGGTGGCAAGTCTTTTGGCTTATCTTCTGGAAGATAATGATAACAACAACAACAACAACAAGAGACTTGTATAGAGCACAAAATCCTCAAGAAAATGCTCTGAAGCATTGAAAAATAACTGTACGGACTCAATACAAGCTTAGACTGTCCTGCAAACATAATAACATTACAAAACCCATTAGTATGGTAAACATTAACAAGTATTTATACCATTTGAAATCTGAAAAAAGTAAGACGCAGACTAATGGTGTGCTGCAGTAAAAAGCCTTGTTTTTAAGTGTTTTTTGTAGTCCTCAATTTTTTCATTCATTATCACTTCTTTATCTAAATTATTCCAGACCAGAGTTTTAAAGGTGTGAATGATTGTATGTTTGTGTTCAGAATATCTTCTCTCTTTTATTTGAGTATTTGCTGCAATTAAGATGTTGCTTTACCAATGGAACGTTGTTACCCGAATGAAAATACTTATAATTAAAAAACCCACAGATGTGAAGTGTCTAGAAGTTTCATTTTTTTTAAACTTGCTGCTATATAAATATATTTTATCATTTTTATTTCTATTATTGTTATCTTTTAGTTTTGATTCAGGTTCTGGACATTATCTGTAGAGTATTTCCTTGTTGCTGCTGTTTTTTTTTTATTGTTGCCGTTTCTATACTGGGTGAAAATTTTTACAGAGTCGTCCTTCTTTAGTCTTCAAGCTAAAGTAAATGTGTTTGATTTATTTGCAAGTTATTTTTTTTATCACCTGCCCAGGCTGTCTATCTTAAGAGGCTTAAGCAGGGCTCAGACTCACAGGAAACCATCAGTAGCAGCAGCACCTCGGACTCAAACACTTTTTATGAGGACGACTTCAGCACTTCGGAGGGAAGCAGTGAGGGTAACATTTCTGAGTTGTTTTTTCTTTGTTCGGTAATCAGCACCATTTGAAGATTTTGTGTGAAGTATTCATAATTTTTCTTTTCAAATGACTCAGTTTTATTTACTATTCTTGATCCAATCCATCTTATCATCCATAGAATTTTAAAAGCTTTCTACTTTCACTAAAAACAAAAAGAAAATTAAGCTACTTTTAAAAGACTCTTACCATAGATCGATTGAAATCACACCATTGCCTATTGTTGTAAATTTATCTTAAAAATCCTGATCATTAAAAAAAAGAAATTAAAAATCAAACTATTAAGTCTGTTCCTGAAGATGCAAGACAAAATTTTGTGCTGAAGTTTTGAAAAAATATTTGTCTTCTTCAACATACAACATCACAGCCTTATTTGTGTCCTAATTACTTTCTTCCTTTGCTCTCACTAATTTTTCAGACGATGATTCTGAGCCGATTTTGGGTCAGTGGCTAGAAGAAGCCTTATCTCCGTATGATTCCAGCACCACCACGCCTCCGCCACCTCAACGCCCAAAGGTGGAAAGTGTCGGTGGAGGAGAGTCTAAGAGACAAAGAGAAGCCAGTGTTGGTAGCGGTGGTCCTAGTTTTGTCCCAGACAAGATGGAGCCTGAAGGGGTATGAGGAACGAGTTAACTATCCACGTCTTTTGACTAATTTTTTTTTTTAATATTGTTAATGCAAAGCAGCAGTATAAGAGACATTGTTATGGAGGAGAGGAAGGAGAGAAAGGTAATTGTTATGTAGAACATTCAATCTTGCTGCATTATTGTTGGTTGTTTGAAATTAATTGTTATTACATTTACATCAGAGAAATACAGGGGTTTGTGTGTGATGGTCATGATAAAAGAAGCAAGGTAGGCATAAATGTTTGCCTTTCTTTTTTTTCTCTCTCTCTCTGTCCCTACTCCTTGATACACAGTCAATTGAAACAAAAGTATTTGATGTGTTTTTCAGTTCACCAGCCTTGTGAGCAGTGTCATCAACTTCTTCAACGTGTACCTGCTCACTTCACGTAATGCCAACATCAGTGCCATCTCAAGGTAGGCTTTTAAAACAGATTACAGCAAAGTCTCAGAGCTGCCAACCAATACCTTTTTCATTCAATTTTCAGTATTTTAGGACCAGAATGGCTAGAGTGATGACGCCAAACCTAAAATACTGGAAATATAAAATACCCGTGATCCGTAAAATAAGAGGGAAATTATCAAGTCTGTAGTATGGGGAGATCTTTTTCAAAATGTAATAGGACAACTTTTTCCAATCCAGAGTATATCTGTTGTATCTGAAATGTCTGAGGATAGGCTAAAAAATCTTACCACTTAAAAAGAGAAAAAAAGTTTTAGCTGGGTCTTAATGCACTGCCGAAGATGAATGGCCGCGCTCTAAAAAAACATTTTTGTTTTTGTTTTTGGATGTTAACATTTTACAGTCTACAGAAATCAAAACCATCAGCCATTGTATCTTGTTTCTCTTCAGATCAAGTATTACGCAGGACCATGTAACAATGATTGCTCAGCTTACAAAAGATTTGGACAAAGAGTGTGCCAGAGTTGACAATGGTAGGTTATGTGTACAAAAGTTTTTCTTTTAATCTATAGAGCCACTAGCAAGCTCTAAGTGCTATTCATGGGTTCCTCCAGCTGGTCATCACCAACCAAATTACCTTCTCAGCCCACAGAGGGGCAGCAGTCAAAGCACATCAAGGCCTTTTACTGCCCATAGCCAGGTACTCATTTAATGCACAAGGGAGGCGTGGAAAAGTGTGTAAAGAGTCTATCTCAAGGACTAAATACAAACAGGCTAGCAAGGGCTTGAACCACTGACCTTGCGGACTGAAAGCCAAGAGTCTACCTCTAGATAACAACACTACATTACATGTACTATTTCTAAACTATTTCTGAATACGTTTTAGGACTAGATTGTACTTGCATTGAGCAGATTTTGACATATTGTAATGATGGTGTATAAATGCAATAAATGATCATAACTAAGCTATATTTACCACATCAGTTAAACCATGACTCTTTGATTTATTTGATAAAAAAAAAAACCAGTGAAATTGATCCCGGTATTGTACTTCTTGTAGTATGAACATTTTTTTTTTCAGACAAAGGCTACGCTAGCATTGCCCTGATGCTTGCCAGACTCAACCATAACCTGATCGCCTCGAGCTGCCTGTCCACCCAGCTACAGGTCAGTGACTTCACACACCTCAGGTTTTCACCACCACCACGTTCAGTATTGAAACGCTTATGTCATGTCATTTTAAGGGTGGTTTTCAGTTGACTTGATTTTACAAAAACTAGATATAGATATCGTTGTTTTGCCATGGTGTCAGAGTGTTTGAGGCGAAGAAATAAAATCACAAATGCCCAACAGAAGTAAAAAAAAAACTTTGTTAGGCATTTTATATACCCATCGAAACTATGCAGAAAGCAAAATAGGTGAAAATGTATACTGGCATTTTAGGAACAAACATGACAGAAAATTTTATAAATATAGCAATCTGGGGTCTTATTTTATTTCACATTTAATATGATTTCAGGCTTTTTCTTTTCCTTAGTAGAAGTCTCAGATTTTTTAAATTGTGTTTTTATGATACATGCATGCAGAAGATTTGTGGTTGTCCGGCCATGTTCAGATTACGTTGCAGGGGTCATTTACATCCCTGTCTTTACAAAAATCTTTTTTTTTACCCTATAGCATTAGTTCACTATTTTTATGCATATTCTGCAAAATATGCCCTCACAGATTTTTGCAGCCATTGTATGTCATTGTTTTGGTTATATACCTAATAAATGGGTTCAGTGGTAACACAATTGGTAGGATCGTTGACCGCTATCAAAGAAATCCTGGGTTCTATCCCCAGTTAGGACAAAATTTTATTTGCTCCCCTGTGTCCACCCAGCACTTAACGGGTAGCTTTAAGACTCGACAATAGTAAAGGCGGCGGCAAAAGCAATGGTGAACTACCTCACTGTGCCGTGTGTCTGAAAAATAAGGACCCTGCTCCTTGCTCCCTTACGCTTGTCTCCAGTATAGGAAACTTTACTTTACTTTTATCTACTTAGTATATTAGGCTGCTTTCCATCCCACCAGGACCACTACTTGTGTGTGTTGGGTGTGAACCCATTCAGCGCTGACCCCTGGAATCTGACTGTGTATCCTCGTTCCTTGGCTGTTCTCGTTAGCATCATACTTCACCGCCAGCAGCAGGAGAGAAGTCAGAGAGGCGGCAGCATCAGCATCAGCTCACGCGCTGCCTCGGCCTCTAACTCTGCTGATAGCGCTGTTATCGGCGTATGGAACAAATTCCTCAAGCGTCTTCAAGTCACCATAGAGAGCACAGAGACTAAAATTGAGCTCTTGGAAGGTAAGCCTCTTACAGTTCTCATATAGTGGTAGCAATTTCCCCCTAGAATATGTCATCTTAAGCGATCTGATTGTGAAAGAGATGGTCATATATGTTTTTTGACCAGTCACAGTGAGCCAGATGTCGGAAACTTGAGTATAAGAAGCGCCTTGTTTTAAAGTAGATTTATACCTCTTTTCCTCTCTATCTGTAATTTTTTAGAATTTCCAATATTGTCTAACAAAACTTTGGTCAATTCAGGCACGCTTTATTTTAAAAAGCTTGGGAAAATTGATTATTCCAAATATCAAAGCCCCAAAATGTAAAAATTCCAACATTTTATGCTGTCACTCTACTTTTGAAAAATATTGATTTTTAATTTAATCAAGTTCGTTTTTTCTATTTTCCATTCTTTGCTTTGATTTCTTCCTAGCAAACTGTGAATCAAAATAAAGTGAATGATTAAGAAAAAGCATTTTTTAAAGTCAGGGTTGTGCAATTTTTTCTCTCCTTTTTTGAAAACATGAAATACAAAACTTATGAATTCTTTGTGGAGAATCTGATACTACCATAAATATTGTACCTATTTATATAAACATGTATTCAGAAATAATTCCTAACAAAATTTGGATGGTGAGGAACTCAAAACACATTTTATATTCATAAAAATATCACCGTTGAAATTGAAAGTTTGGGACATCTAATTAATTAAGACTGATTTGCAGGGCATATGGATTTTTGAATTTCTAATATTTTTACAACTTTGGAAAATTTATTATAATTACAGTTCTTATAAGGTTTTCTAAATTGGCAAGGTATTTATTTTGTATGCTACATGCATAGTTAAAATCTCTTCTTCTTTTTAAAAATGTGATACACTAATTTGATATACACTTATGTAAACTTTCAAACTACCCATGTTTGCTGAGATATTATGTAAAGTGCCTTGAGCTTTAAGTGAGAGGAGGCGCTATAGAAATATACTTATTAATATTATTATTATTGAATGAATCTGGACCGCCATCAAACAATGTCTCCTCAGACGTCAATGTGGAGCATATGCAGGTGCTGATGTTCTTGTTCCACGGACTGAGCTTAAGCCAGAAGAAGCAAATCTTGGTGAAGATATGCCAGATTGTTCAAGAGGTTGCTCAAATTGAACGCAAGTAAGGAGTTTTATTTCCCTCGCACTAGTTTATAATCCATACTTTCAAGCTAATCTAGGAAATAATGAATGTGCAATTTAAAGAAAAAAAATTGAATTTTTTTTTCCATCTTGCTTTAGTTTATAATTGTCTACCAGTGTTGACTTTGGAAAACGTAGTTATGAATGTGTGATTTTTTTTCTCTTCAGTTTTGCAGGAATTTACTAAATGTAAATACACAAAAAATTCTTATGAGAGTTTTACTGAAACGAGGAAAAAATCTTCGTTTTGATATGATGTGAAATTCATTTGCAAAGCTTTATATTGGAGTCAAAGAAAATTTTCATTAGCATGGACGTTTTTCTCTCTCTCTTTGTTTTTTTAGTTCTGCTTTTCTTCACATCTTTCTTTCATTTTTTTCCAGCGTGATAGAGAAGACAGTCCCCCTTGCGCTGAGCAGGCTAGTGCTGGTGTTTGAGTATCTCCTGCACTATTTCTACGATCCGCCAGGGCAGCTTATGGAGCAGGTCAGTACAGAAACTTTCACGTAGATCCCTTGTTTTGACTGTGCTCACATTTTGCCATGACTTTGCCCCAAATGGAGAAAATCATATTTAAGTGATTGCCAAAGTCTGTTTTTGTGTCATATATGATTGATTATTAAAAATTGGCCAGGCACTTTAAAGAAATTTTTGGATCAGATGATGAATATGTTTGTTAAATTTTTGCTTAAGTCGGACATCGGCAAAATTAGCAGGGCTCATGATGACTTGTATCCCGTGGTCTAGGAAATGAATGTGGCTTTTTTTAAATTTCTAAGAAGGTTTTTATTAAGAGGGAATTTAAACAGGAAGAAAGGGGTTAAAAAAGAAATAACAATAAAATGTTAAATAGTTTGAACATTTTCTACACAACATGTTGTCCTTTTTTGATTTCTAAAAACAGGTTTAAAAAAATTTTAATATCTTAAAGAAATTTATGACAAACACTCATTGAAATTCACCTAAAAAGAAAAAGATTTTAACTTTTTCTTGAAAAGCCTGTTCAGTTTCCATAAAAAGAGGTCAGTTATATTATATATGTATATCTGTAATACTTTATATGAAAGCTTTGAGTTAAAGGTGTATATATCTTCCTATCTTTCTTTACAGGTCCAGCACAATTTGTTCACTTCCCAAACTATCACCTCAGAGAAAGCCTCTCAATATGGCCCAACAAAGTATTTTTCTTGCCGAGAAGTTGAGGAGAATTACCGCAGAAGTCTGCCTACCTTGGAGACACCAGAAGGTATGACAAATTGGGGATTCCTAGTTTTGTATCAATAGTTTTACTATAATTTTAGCTGTCTCCAAATCTTCAGTTTTTCTGGCTTTTCCCAATTTATTTTTTATTTGTTGGAAAAGTGGCGTCTATATGGAACTACTGCTCTTTTTCTTTTGTTGAATCATTGCGCAACTTGTGTCTATAAAATTTGTAATAGGTGAAATGCCGTGCTTGGCTCATGTATTTTTTTTTTCGTTTACGGAAATCATTTGGTATCCTTTTTTATCTCTGAGACTTTTGAAAAGGCTTTTCTTAAAACGATTATAACAAATGATATCCGCATATATTGTTGAAAAAAAATCTGTGAAAGCTGCAAAACAAAATCTTTTCATGTTCTTCATATTGAGCTTATGAATTTGTCATCAGTAGTACAGTAGTATCTGGTTAAACGCACGGTACTTGGGAGGCTCATATAGCGTCCGTTTATGAGATGCGTGCATTTATAGAAAGTAGTAAAAATTACCAGATCTAGTTACTTCCCTTTAAATTGAAACAAGAGAAAAAAAACCAAATTGTTTCCCTGGTCCACACAAACTGAAACGGTACAAACAAGAACATCAAGACATGTTGTGTAGTGGTGTATCCCTTTATGTAAGCTGATTTAGCTTAGCAATTATTGCATTGCAACCAACACAGCCGAGCACAGTCCGGGCCCCTACTGGTTGGGTCGGTGTCAGTATAATGTGACCGGCTGAGGCTAAGTCATGGTATCCCCGCTAGTCTCTGGGTGGCAGCCCGTAAATTGTCATTGGGACCCAAGCCCTGAGAGCACCTTTAAAGTGGAATTAGGCTTGTAAAAATACCCTTCAATCAATCAGCATTGCAACCATCCATCCATTTGTTGACCAAAGAGGGGGGGACCAACAGGGAGGGGAAGGGGAGAGGCGTGATCGAGCTGAACACTATAAGAGCTATGAAAAGCTAGCCTACTACAGTTTACGTTACCTGTCATTGCGGGATGGGTGAAGTACACGTTGTATCATGGTATCGCTTGTTATGCTCTCAGGTCTACACAAACCATCCCCACGCGACAGGCCTTTGTCCACCCTTTACCCTCCATGCCTCCCTATTCACGCCCCTGCCCCTGAGCCTTCCTAATCCAAAACGTGCAAATATAGCATCATAGTGGTGACAACGAAGGAAGATGAGAATCCCTGCTGAGTGATTCTGGCTTTTTCTGCACGACTCAGTGGTTGCCTGATCCACTAATTTTTTACCAATTTCATAATTCATAGCGTGTGTTTAGACGATGTTGCGTGTGTTTAGGGTATACCAATCATATAGAAGTAAATCGGTCACAGCGATTGGGCGTTAGTTAAACTGTAGCGTGCATTTATCTGACAGGCGTTTAACCAGATACTACTGTATGTGTTTCACTTTCTTATGAGATTTCAAAACATTCCCAGCAGGAACCATGAGGCCTCGATTCTACAACCTGTGTCCCCCCGACCCAAACATCCAGGATGCCAGCAAAGTAGACGGATTGGTAGGTTGTCCCATTTATAAAATGTATTGTAAGAAATAGCATTTGAGAGAGAGGAAGAAGCCTCGTGAGAAACTCAAATGCAAACACATCGCTGTAGTTTTAGATTACCAAAAAATTAACTTTATAGCAGTGGCTAGAATTTTAAAGATGCCTTTGTCTAATTTTGTGCATAGAGCTTATTCCATGAGGTTGGTTTTTGCACCTTTGTGAGTTTGAAACCAACTATATGGTAAGAAAATTTGTTGGGGCGTATCCATATCTTGCTACAGTAGCTGACTTTTCCTGTTCATCACTTTATTTTGCAGGCGGTGAATGTGCTGCTAGGCAAAGAGTACAAGCTTGACTATGTTCAGCTGTACTCCTCCTGTGTGGGATTGCTCATGGCTGGTTCTCAGTGTGACAAGACAAAAGAAAAACTTTCCCTTTTGGTAAGCAATAGATTTCTGTTGCTTTGTTCTTTCACCCGTCACACCTTTTTCTCCAATACACGCAAAATAAAGGCTTTGATTAAATATCTCTGTACAGACCCAATATTCCTACAGGTAAGACAAACCCCCCCCTCCTAAAAAAGACACCCCCTCCCAGAAAATGCTGATTATTCTATCTCTATGAAAAATAGTGCTGAACATACCTTTTGTTGTCTTTGTTGAGTTCTTTAATACTGGAACTTATGTTTTCAATGCTATATATCACATGTAGTTTGATATTGCATGGAGTGTCATTGTACATTTACTTTTAACCACTATGCACTGTTCTTTTCTTGTTTGTTTTTTTTTTTCAATAATTTTATTCACTGTCACTGTCCTTCATAATGGCTTTGTAAGTGCTTCAAGTCAATATCATTTTATGTGCCAGAATCTCTGAGCACTGGTAGATGGTCATATAGATTTTCTATCCCTGAGGACGGATTTTTTATCACTCTTTTATTTATTTTCGATTTTGGGCAGTGGTAGGTTTAATCCACAAGAAACAGCTCTATGTTTA
Source organism: Elysia marginata (assembly GCA_019649035.1). NCBI lineage: Eukaryota > Metazoa > Mollusca > Gastropoda > Plakobranchidae > Elysia > Elysia marginata. The sequence continues at coordinate 38,310 of BMAT01012720.1, forward strand.
AAATTTGTTTCTGCAGGATGCCTCAGCCATGCACTACCATTTCTTGCTTCTGTGGCGGTTGTTGTCATGTTTGCCACCGTCTGTGGACTACATTCGTATGCTGGGCACCTCGGATCTGAACATGGGACGGGCCTTTGTCCTCCACACGCTGCGCTGGGCTCCACGTCTTGGTCACAAGACATATACTTCTTGGATACAGGTGCGCAACTTGTGATGCAGATATTTTTTAACACTTTCCCTGTTTAATAATATGATTGTCAAATTTTTAAAAATAGTGTCTATGTGCCCATTTTCTCAAATTATCAAAATTGTACTATAAGAGTTTATTGATAGTTTCAGTAAAGTACATATTTTTATTTTAATTTCTCAAATTTCACAGGCCCAGGTTGAATTATTTACACTATCTATAGGCAGTTCAGTAAAAAACGCATTTTACTTCTAGCCAAAGAATAGAAAGGACTCTTCTATTTGCTTGCCAGTCATAATTTTTTAATATTTTTTTTTCAGTCCCGAATAACATTGTTTTATTGTAGAAATTGAAATCATTTGACATCCCTGCATTATTTAGGCCTTTGTTTCTTCTTCATCTTCCTGTATAGGATTGTTTGGTGAAGCAAGGGCTGTCGGCATCAGAAGCCTCCGACTTGTTGGATCTGGCTTCAGGCATGAGCAACACCAGCCGCTATGATGTACTGCTTGCTATGGGATACATCAAAGATCAGGTGAAGATCATGAAACACCTTTAAAAGCTTTACTGATGCCAGTGTGGCATTCCACTTGTTGTTTATTTAATAGAATTAAAATAAAATGCATCTATGCTTATCCTTGACTCCAGTATACTCTGAATGATAAATACATAATGGAGGATATCTATTTAAAAACGGGTACAATAAACCATGGCATTCTGAAATGGAAGACGAACTGTACATTCAGCAAGGGCAGAATGAACGGAGATAATACATGACGCTCTAGTGTCACAACGATTGCTATTGAATACAGTTTTTTAATTGAGAAATTTCTTGGAGGCGGTTATAATTTATAAGCTCAATGATGGAAATTTGAAATTTTGAGGAAAAAAACTTTTTTTCAATTATAAGTTTTTACCTTTTCTTCTTACTCTTTTAGATAGTCCTAAAAAGTCTTTACAGGATCTATAGTACAACTGAACTGTTTTGAAGCGGTACAAGCCCATAAAAAATATCTAGCACTTTAAATTTGAAAACTACTATATCTGCTTTTCTTTTGTCAGCAAGACTAATCTTAGCAAAGCTTCAAAAAGATTAGTGATCTGATTTTCAGGCAACAAGTTTTTTTTCTTCAGGCAGATCAAATTGCAGCAGTGATTCTAATACTCAAAAGAAAAAGAAACAGTTTTTAAAACATCATCCAACTAATACTGTCTGTTGGATGATTTAAATCAGTTTAGCAAAAATCACTGTGGAGAGTTTTTGTAATTGTAAATTATACTATACTCCTTCACTGTGCTAGCAAAATAGCATATCTCAAAGTTATGCTAATTTAACATTTATGCATATCTCTCGATGTTTGTAAAATCGTGGCTCATCTTACTTTAGAGCGAAAATTATGTGCTCAACCATTTTTTCTCAAATGCGAAATATTGAAAGAGTCTATCACAATAAATGAGATATACTTTTTAAGTCTGAGAGTCAATTTTTTTTAACAAAAAAAAAATAATGTATGCTATTTACTACCGCACTGGCACTTTACTTGAGAAAGTATTGAGATGATCGGTCTCTCTCTTTATCTCCCCAGGTGGCCAAGCTGCCGCTCACTGTAAGCAACGACATCAGTACCAAAGATCTGCCTGGAATGTCTGATATCCTTATTCTGGATGCCATGTTGGCAAAGTGCCAAGTCTCATTGGACAATACATACACCAAAGCCATGGTGAGGATAATGTAAATGTTACAGAAGGAAGTAATTTTACAGGAGAAAGAAAGATGGTTTTTATACAGCACCTAATCCTCTAAAATGCTCCAAGCGCTTTCACTTTACATGGTTTCCTTACAGGTCTTTACTAATCAAATCAAAAGGGCACCACTCAAGCAGACTGACAAGGTCTTTCACTGCCCATACCCAGGTACTCTTTAACTCTTAAATGAGGGGAGGAAATGTTTATCAAGAGCTTTTCCCAAAGACTAAAAGTCGACCTGCCAAGCCAAGGTTCAAATCCCAGATCTCCCTACTGAAGAGCCGAGTGTCTACCACTAGACCTTAGCGCCAAAGGAAGATGTGATGGGAACTAAGAAATTGTGTAGGGTGCTAATCTCATTGTTGAAAAGATGGTATTTCTTTTCTCTTTTATAGCTTACATGTTTTATTAGATTCTTTTAAAAATTTCTCCTTATAAGTTTTTCTTGATCAGGGCATTACAAAATATAATACTGTACTCATGTATATATGTTAGTCTCACCCTTTTGAACCATAAAGCTCTTGCCATTATGATATAATTTAAAAATATCTTATTTTCATTTTTCACTTTAGATTGACCCCTCGCCAACGAAAGCCATGACATTTTGTCAGGATCTTCTGCCAGCAATCCTTGTCTTGATCAAAGCTTTCAATGCTTTTGCAAGGTAAAACTTTAACCTGGTTTGTGAGCTGAGCTCACACAATTTAAACTGGCAAAACATACTTAGAGATACAGGCCAAATGAAGCTGAATTCTCGAATTTGTACTGAAATCTACCCAAAAAGCATACATCTCTGATTCGGTTGTTATCTCCATGTTAATTGCTATTAATCTTCATTTTTAGGTGAAACCTAATGACATGTGCTTACATCATGCTAGTTCTACAACAGTTTTCTATGCCATGTCAAGGGTTTTGGGCAATAGCTTTCGCTAGGTGTCAGGTAAAAAAAAATGTATTTACAAACAAAACAGTGCGTTGCCCAAACTTTGGAGTTTGTTTCTCAAAACTTTGCTTCATGGAGATATAACAATGTCATTTTTAGGGCACGGAATGTTTGATATATTTTATAACTTAAAGGAAAAATTCTTCTTTTAAAAAAAAAAAATTTTTATTTCAGGTCTTGCATTCTAAACAAAGTGTCTGGCCCTGATGACAAAAGTCTCACAAGCCAGCGGTTGCGAGCTTTTGGCCAAGTTCTGAGTGTTGGCTCGAACCATCCTAGCGCCATCAAGGGGCTTGGCTCTAACATTGTCAGCCTGTTGCCGAGTGCTGTACGTAATGCTGTGGACAGGTGGAGCACCAGCGGCGGAAACGAGTTCCCAAGCATGGGGGCCTGGGTAGGTGGAGTGTGACAAAAGTTTACAGAAAGGATTAGCTGGAAAATGTGTTTGTTTTGTAACCAGATTAATTGACAAGGCATAGATATTTTGGACAATGCATTTTTCTAGGCTTTCAGTCAAACATTAAGAACTGCCTGAAGTTAATCATAATCTTGTGAAAAGATTTTAGAACTTGTGCTGAATTAAAATCACTATAGAGAAAAATAGGAAGAAATCCACTATGAAATATGTTTTCTGAAGTCAAAATTAGGACTCATTTGGTATGGTTGACAGAAAAATTACAAAATTAATAGAAGAAATACTAATTTGTTTTCAATTATTTTGCTTACAATTGAGTTGTAAAACTCAGAACATTATTTTGAAGGCATAAAAAAAGTTCTCTATAAACATAAAAGTGGAAATTTATGGACTTAAATGTTGCCTGTTGTATTAAATGGTCAATTTACTTCTCAATAAATTTTCGATTTGGCATGAAAAATAAAGATATTTCTTATTTCTATTCTTCCGAAAATTAGTCGTCCTCACCATTACAGTAAATATCAAATTCACTCCGCATGTTGGACGGTGTATTGTTTATTTGTATGGCTGTGCGCTATACCATAGATAGGTCAGGTCTCTTGAGGCTCAGCAAAACAAAAGGCAGCAAGGAAAGCAAGGGGAAACTACCTCACTATACTGTGTGCCCTTAAGAATCGTGAGGATCTTACTCCTTGTTCACTAGTACTCATATTTAGTATAGGACTAACTTAACTTTTCAGTTCTCTACTCTACACCAATTTTTTTTTCCTGAGGAATTTGTTTGCATTACACTATAGCCAAGAAACAGAAGAGCCCTGCTCCATATTCCCCGACGCTCATATTGAGTATAGTCCTGGCTTTTTTTTCTCTACTGTATACCATAATTCTTTGCAGAGGAATGCGTTTGCATCTGATCCCATCCCAAGTGAGAGCTACATCGATGCCATCCACAGTGCGCACATGGTCACTCTGTCAGGTGGGTTATAGAGAGAGAAATTCACACCGCACAAACAGGTCATAAGGGTGAATAGAAAGTTTGTTCGAGATAGTTACGTTGTATGAAGATTATAATGGTGCCGAGGCAACATTCAAAGTGATGATAAAAGTTTGCTGCTGTTTGTTTGGTATTGATGTGTTTCTTCACTTCTCCCTCAAATTTGTGTGATTTTGGTCAGCTTTATTTTGCATAGCAAAGGTTTTATTAGTGCCATCTTCTATCTTTATTTTTTGAGGCTTAGACCAGACTGGCCTCTGACCCTGCAGGGGTTTTTTTTTTATTAAAAAAAAACAACAAAGGTAAGGAATGATCAAGGATATAATATAGGCTTTTGGATGGTTTTAATTATTAAAAAATTGCTCCTTTATTTTCACTTGTACGTGTGTTACAAGTACGGACCGATATAACTAACGATTGTTTTGTTGTTTGTTCATGAACCAGGCCAGTCCCCCTTCTGCATCAACGCTTCATTGAGACATGTTCTGCACTCCCTTGTGAGATTTGGCAGTGACCTTGTGATGTGAGTAGTAGTATTAGTATTGGCAGCTCTGTATCTTGACATGACTTATCCGCTGTTCCCCTCTGGCTTGTTAGAGTCGGTGGCCTCAGCAAACTCAGTAATCCTCTGTGTAAATGTTCTCCACTAGTTCCAGTCTTGTGATTTCTAAATGAGATTTGAGCTAAAATGTACACATTTGAGTTATATACCAATACTAATCTATTCTGGAAATGAAAAAAGTACTATATCTCTCATGTTATTGCACACTAATTCTGATTTTGTAATTTATTCAGGTGTTTTTTGTCTTTGCTAAAATGAAAACTGATCTATTAATTGTATACATGTTTTTTTCACTGTGGACAGCTGGTGCTCTAGTGTGACAAGTAACACAGAACTGATGCGGGTCATGCTCCCTCTCATCTATGATGTGACCACTGAGTATCTAGGAGACATGGTATGGATGGTGCTAGTCTAAAGCATGTAGTATCTTAGCATTTTATATTGTATGATTGAAAATAAATGCTATTTTATTTATCAACTAAATATCTATGCAGCATATAAAGGTTAGCCAAGTAACGGATTTCAAGCAGCAAAACATCAGGTTTGTCATAATCAGATTATTTTCTGCTCTATTACCAGGGATGCAAGTTTTCCTATTTTTTAGCAGTTTTCTTTCACTAAAAACGCAGGAAAACTTGATAAAATTATGACTTAATGTAAAGAAAACATCTTAAATTAAGAGTTATAGAGAATCAAACACTTCTTTTTAGTTGTAT
>BMAT01012720.1:69795-81081 GCA_019649035.1 Elysia marginata
TAAGGTAAGGAACTGATAGCATACCACAACCATAAGGTAAGAAACTGAAAGCATACCAAAACCATGAGGTAGGAAACTGATAGTAAAACATAACCGTATGATAATAAACTGATAATAATCAATTACTGAATGCATATATATGTGTAGTGCCTCAGGAAAACCTCATCAAATCTCCCATTTTAACATTTTTAGTTCTTGGCATTCCTTGTTTCTTTACCCCTTTCTGGGAAAATGCACTTCACTTTATCAAAAAAATCTTTTATTCAACCTCAGATAATTATGGTTTTCTCCAGATTGCAAGGTAGAGAAAAAACAAACTGAGAAAGGTGCATTTAAATTTTAGACATTGGTATAAATTTAAAGCACAGTGGTTTTAGAAATATCAAAATTTAAAACATTAAATGATGTTTTCATCAAGCATGGGCTTAAATGGTGCAGAAATAGTTTGATTTTCATCAGGTCTAAGAACTTGAAAACTGACAGAAGATACCCTAACAGCCTTTAAAGGCCGATGTATTTCAGTTTACTCCAAGGCGATTTTTCTGGGTCAGCGTACACACATACAGTAGAATCCTCTCAAGTCCCTGCTGGCAGGTTTATTCCCAAGCGAAATAGCCAGATGTGACTGTAATTTCAGTGATAGATCTCAAATTTGAAGCAAACAGAGTAAAGGCAGAAATTTTGACTTGTTGAGTGTTGTGTAATTTTTGCCCTTTAAGAGTTTGAAAAGAAGTATATACATTTCTTCCATTTTTATAGCCTGAGGTATTTCATTTCTAAATGAAAAGAAATGCTTTGTCATATAATAAACTTGATTTTTAAATGGCTGTAACTCGTACTCTATTGCGAGGAACTCAAATTTTTTTTTGTTGAAACTATGGACTTAGCTTAGGTGACTCATAAAATATTTACTTTTCTAATAAGTAATGTAGAAAATAAGAAAGAACAGTGAATTATAGACAAATTTTTAGATAGGCATGTCTCATTTTGACATGAAAGTCTACAAATATTGCCATAAGTATCTTTTTGTAAAGTTTGTCAATGCTGTGCAATCTATTTGCCCTGCAGGACCAAGTTCAGCTGAAACATGTCATGTCATGCTTGTCCTCCCCTCAAATATCGGACATTGACGTTGAAGCGTTCCAACACATGCTGGTCACTGCCCGCTCTGTGTCCATCTGCCGACCGGTCAGCCTGGTTAAGTTTGCCGAGACTCAGGACGCTAACCAGGGTGAGTAACTCCGACTCTCGACCTGTTTTAGTTTTTATAGAATTCTGAATTTTAAAGACTAAGGTGCAAGTTTTTTTAATTTTTTCCACAGGATTTTCAATTTTTCTGTACTAATTTTCTGTTTGGATCAAAAGAGGTTAAAGATTGCTTTTGCACTCTAGACTTATGCTTGTCTGACTGACGGCCTCAGAAACCCAAGGCATTGTTAGTGATAGGAATCAATCTTAGGCATAGATCTATGCACCTTAAGGAACCAACATGACACCACTTGCTCCTCTTATCCAATATGAGGGACACATGCCAGCTTGTGTAAAGGAATGAAGACTTTTTTTTTCTATCTTTTAACAGCAGGGGCCTAATTTTCTAGGATTTCTGATCATTAGATTTGTGACAAGGACAAAAGCTATTCAGGACTAACCTCTCTGGCTTAGATAATCATTTTCTAAATGAAGCGTAGAGACATTTTTAGTTTGCCCATGAGGAAATCATGTTATTTTAAAAGCTGGCCATTGAATTCTATACACTTACCCACTGAAGTGTTGTTTTTTTTATCCCAGCCTTATATTGACAAGATATTTCCTTAAAAGAACTTAAACAATTTTTGCATCTTGCTCAGTTCTTGAGGTGACCGATCTAGAGACTGAACAGCCAGACAGTGCAACCTCTCCCAACGCCACCAGCACCAGCGGTGCTAACAAGGAGGACGTTAAAGTGTGCGTCCCCCAACACCTGTACAGCCTGACGGAAGCTGAGCAGAGCCACTTCACGTCCAGGCTGATGGAAGCGTTCTGGAGACTGCATGCCGCCAAGCCAGCCAACTCGATGCTGGCGCCAGTCTGCTTGCCAGGTAGCTCTCCCACCTTCTCTCTATTACAGTAGTCCCCGACCTGGAGTTTGTTCAGGGATGAAACCAGTTCTGGTTTTACAGAAATTCCAGTTGTTTAGTTTTACCGAAATTTCAGTTGTTTTGTTTTACCGAAATTCCAGTTCTTTTGTTTTACCGAAATTCCAGTTGTTTTGTTTTACCAAAATTCCAGTTGTTTTGTTTTTGGCTTTTTTTACGGTGGCCTAATATTTTACATAAAACATTAGGGAACGACACGGATAAACTTAGTTTATAGGTTTGTCTGTCGTACAGTTGTAGTGAAGTGAACAGGGTTCTACTGGAAATGGAGAGTAAACATTTAGTCACTGACCTCATAATACGCGTGTTAATAACACAGTGTAGGTAGGGGCACTTAAGTGTTTGGGATTTATAGGGTAGTAGGGATTTTTTGTCCAGCCTTCTTCAACAATTGATGAGCAGCACCCCCACAAAAGTGCTCAAACTTGACATTTTGAGATACGTACACTGTTGAAGAGTTCCTTAAGAGCCCTTTCAAGCAGTGGAAAAACACGTTGATTAACACCTGAGTTATTGCTCTTTGCAAACTGGAGGCTTCTGGGATCAATGAGTTAAAACGGCATTGTTTTTTTTTGTAAACACAATTTTTATTTGTCTGTACCTTGTTTGTTATTTTTTTTTATAATTTTTTTTTAATTGGTGACATTTTTGTGAAAATGGCTGTCTGATTTCGGTCAGTTGGCTCCCTGTATGTTCTGCATCCTACTAGGGTTACTTTGTGCTGATATTGACTTACTGCATTAGATTGGTCTCCCAACCATTCCAAATTAGTCTGATATAACATTTTTCACAAGACGATGCCTTGCTATTTTGAACTACGCATTTTTCTGAGCTTCTGAACCTTTCAAACTTCATGAAATAAATCAAAGTTTGATGAAAAGGTATTCAAACTTTTGTTGGTTTTTTAAATGCGGAGGGAGAAAAATACTTTCAACTCATTGAGACCGGATTCTTGATAAACCAGGGTTTCTTTAAACAGGTTTCTGCCAATATATCTGGGTTACGTGACCAATTTACAGCACTAGAAGCCCAGGGGCCAGGTGTAAGGGGCTCTCAGCAGCATGGGCAAGGCTTGGAAAAGTTAATGTGCATTTTTTCTCAAATCAGAATTTCTGACATCGGACTCATTATGGGCGGTTATGAGACAAGTGAATTTGTTACTGTGATGTAAAGCTTGAACCGTTTTTGTTGCTTTTTGTTTCCAGGCCTGACCAACATCGACGTGACAGTGTGTGCCCTGGTCGAGGTGATCCATGCGTTCACCATGTGTGATCCGGATTGTGTACCCCTCGCAACAAAACACTACATCCGCATGCTGCTCTCCACGGTAAATATCTGGTTAAGGAATTCAAATTTGAATTATTTTTTTTTGCTTTGTTTTTGTTTTATTTTTTACAGTGTACCAATAATGTCACTTTGCTGGCAAAATGACGTATTTCACAGATATGCCATTTTGACACGGGAAAATTGCTGTGCTTATAAGATCGCTGGTCTTCTTATAGTAGAAAAATAATGGAAATGCACGAAGCCATTTTTAAAATCAAATGTGAAAAATGTAAATAACATCCCAGTAAATAAGATACAGCATATAGGTTTGAGGGTCAATTATTTCAAAACTATAAAATGAGATATTCTGTCTTTCAATGCTTGTAACGATAAGCTAACATAGTTGTTGTTTTTTTTTCTGTCTTTCACCTTTTCACAACTTTATATGATATTGTGATTGCTAAGAAAGGTAAAATTTGAGCATGAAATGGAAGCATTTTTTTTTTAATTGTTTGAAATGAAAGATGCAGGGTAAATATTGTATGAAACGGCCTGTAAAAGATATACAGAACCAGATTTCTTAGTTGACATGAATGCAAAATGCAAACATTATTTCCATCTTATCTTTTATACATTTCATAATATGGAAACCTGCAACGTTCTAATATATGATTGTTTTAGACATGTTCTTGAAGAATAAAATGTGCGTTTTTTTTTGTGTCCAACCTGAAACAGGACCAACTGGTGAGCTTTGCGTGCCGCCAAGCTCTGCTGCGTGTGCTCAGACCAAGGCACAGAAGAAGACGAGTATTCATACCATCCCCACCATTTTTAACTCCGCAAGGTAAGAGGCCTACACTGCTAAGTACTTTGAAGTAAAAATTTTAATTTTTTTATTGCTAAAAACATTGGAATCAAAAGGTATAGAAATACAAGTACTGGAACGCTAGAGATCAATTTTATCATTGAAAGATTATAGTCCATTTAAAATTGTTAGATAGGCCTATATATTCATAATGTTTCCTTTCCCCTTAACACAATGCTGGTTTTTCTTTAGCTGTTGCGCAATGATTAAGGTTGTTTTAGCAGAGTTTTATAAAAGCTTCTGTAGGACATACCTGCATGTCCATAGATGGATGAAACATGACAAAATTTTTCTAACTGTGAAGGTGGAATGTGCAGTTCCTACCCTAGTAAATAGGAAAATAGTCAAGGATGGCAAAAGTTTGTTTATTTTATAACTTTCCATTTAACCTAACAGCAAAGCAGATGTTGGAACTTTGGCGATTACTTAATTACTGTTGGCCACCTCCAGCTCAACAATGTTTCACAATTTTTATCCCTTTTAGAAGTTAAATGCACCATACATAAAAAAAAAACTTTCATTATTATTATTACTCTCTAGGAGATGAGCAGAGAGAGGCTGCAGGAGAGGACGACATAGAGGACGACAAGGGAGACAAACCAGACACACCGCCTGGCTCGTCCCTCTTCTTCCCGCTACAGCCTGACGATTCGCTCACCCCTCCGCCTGGAGAGCAGGATCAGGAGCCAGAGGCAGACGAGCTCTACGAAGTTGTGGTCAGCAAACTTTATATGTTATCATATGATTATGCATTTATGTAAATATGATGCACCTAAGCTGAATCAGGCTAAGATACCTCAGGCTAGTGTGGAGTTAGAACCCTGTAAATAAGAAATAGTCTATCTCAAAATCTATTTCCATTTACTTTGAGGTCATAGAAAATCTAAAGTTTTGGGGGGGAATTTTTTTACTAGTAAGGTCTTAAATTAAATTTTAAGAGAATGTTGATGTCTGTATTTGTCGGAGTTCTGATTTGTGGCTGATCTTCTCTTGTTGCCTTACATTGTATGGATAACGAGGTGTCTTTGCTAGAATAAATCACATAGATATATTATCTAATGTATATATAAGATATATGGATGCTACCAGTCCTAACGAATAAGATGTTCAAAGAAAGTTGATCATTAATGGATTTAGAAAATTTTTTTTCTTCATATAAACGGTTCCAAAACTTTTTCGTGATTTATTTAAAAGTGTTTTAAGATAATAACTCTATGACAATGGTTTTAAAAATATTTGTATTTTTATGAAACTCGTTTTAGATGTAAATACTTTAGAACTATTTAAATCATCCTGACTTTTTTTTCTCTCCCTTTGTAGGGCAACAACATGATACTGGAGGGCGAGGAAGACCAAGCCAACGGCATGCCTGGCCTGGAGGGACTATGGGGGATGGAGCCAAGTTTCCCACCTCTCATGGAGATTCCAGCAGATGCTGATGACGAGACGATGGTCGAGCTGGCCATAGCTCTCAGCTTGCAGGAGCAGGTGAGTCTCTTTGAGCCTCCATTTATTTCTGGCAATGTTTCGAACAACCAGTCCAAATGAGTCTGAAATTTTACTTTCAGCAAATGCCTTTTAAAGGTAGATTTTCCCCCACCTTTTCTCAATATTTTAAATCAAAGGAATTTTTTATATCTTTCCACAAAATTTTTATAATATCACTTAAGTTTTTACCATTTTGAAGTTCACGCTTTGTTAAGTGAAAATCGTGACATCCAGCTCATGTGGATTGGTTGGGAGACATTTATTTACAGTGTATTATGTTTGTCTTTGTTAAGAAATAATAAAATTAGGTATTACATACAACGGAAGTTTTTATTGATTATATCAGACATAAATCATACACATGATATCAAGTTAGGCTATAGCACAATGCCTCTGTAATTTATTTTTTTTTAAAAAGTAAAACTAATCTATTCTAGCATTATGTAAGTTATGGGACAGCCCACTAGTGAATCTTAAGATTTTATCAGTGAAAGATTTTGGGCTCATAATTTTTTTCATGTATGGTTTTTCTTCCTCAGGGATGTAAATCTTTCATATCTAATTCCAAATTTTTGTTTTTACTTTGTTTTCCTATGGGGTTTCACATTTTTTTTGTTTAATAACATACATTAACTTTGATAAAGTTTGGTTCTCAGTGCTAAGTTCAGATTTTTTTCTGGGGGTCATTATGTCCCTGCTTCTGAAAGTCTTATTTTGTGAAAAGAATTTTTCTTCATGCATTTAATTGCTGATTTTTTTTTTTACCTTTCTATTTTCCTTTTTTTTCCCTCTGTAAAGGGAGGTGGCCAGCAGCTTCCCAGTGGCTTAGCCAGTCGTCTGGCCAACAATCTAGGTCTGAACCTCGGTGGCGCCGGTGCTGGTGCAGGGGCTGGCGCTCGAGCTGGTCCAGGCAGCGGTAGCGTAGTTGGCAGCGGTGGAAGTAGAAGCAACAATAGCGGCCCAAGCGGTGGAGGCAGCAACGTCCCTGCAGGAAATGGGCAAGTCGCTCCAAATGGGGCGGGCCCAGGAGTATCAGGGGGCGGGGGTGCTGGGAGTGCTCAAGACCTGGTCGTCCAGGGCTTGGGTCTTGGGCCTGCTGCACTCGAGGATTTGGATGAAGACGAGGATGATGATGACGATGACGAAGAAGATGAGGAGGATATGATTGAGCTTGAGGAGCAGCCGGTCTCTGATACGACGGCTTCAGCTCCTGTGAGTGATGATGAGATTGGAAGCACGGCAGCCACCGATGGGTCAACATTAAGGACGTCGCCCGCGGAGCAAGGCGGGGGAGGAAGTGGCGCAGGCTCGGAGAGCGGGGGCAGTGCTGTGGATTCCATGTCTGGTGAGTACCCCCCCACCATCAACCTACTAGTCTACTTTTAAAAGGCATTTTCTCATATTTAGAATTTGCAGCATCTGATTCATTTGGACCAGTCAAGAGACATATATGAGAGTAGAATATTTTGTAATAAAAATCCTTTAACTGTTTTGAGGTTTTGACATATATCTTATTTGTGTTATACTTGCTCGCAGCGACAAGTGGGCGGAGCAGCTCCTACGGCTATCATGCCACGGAGAGTCTGCCAGCTGGTGTGCGCAGTGAAGCGAGCAGCTACGGAACATCTGGAGCCTTCATGGCCCCGGAGACTGATACCACGGAGCAAGATACAGACACGTCCCAGAGGTCAGAACATCAACATGTAAAATAGTCAAATAGATGTCAAATAGATGTCAAATTTTTCAGATTCAATCTGATTTGAGCTTTTTTAAAATTTGTTATTTGATTTTTTAGATTAACTTAAGAAAAGAAATCAAGCTGTAATCCAGCATCTGAATGCAATTAACCTCTCAAGGTTTCGAACGTAAAGAGGCGCAGCTTCTCAATAGATATATTTAAGAGTTGCTCTTCCTTATGTTACTCTATAGTTTTATTGATTGAAAATAAATGATATTTCTAAACAGTTATAGTACTTAATTAGTCTTGAGTCTCAAGTTGTTATGATTACCCATCAATGGTCATTTACATCCTGAATGTAAAGAGTATACAGTGTTATTAGGAGGTTAAAACAAGGGAAATCTTATTGACGATCACTTGTTTGGACTTTAGTCTTAAAAATAGTAGCTTCCTCGATTCTTTTTTACAACTGTGAAGGAAGGCATCATTCTGGTTTCTACAAATCTGTATTCAAAAGATCCAAGCTGTTGTTTGGCTTTGATAAAATTTATATAGGGTTGTCGGTGAAATGGCAAGTAAACTAGAGGGGGTGAGCAGTGGCGCAATCGCTAGGGCGGTTGACCGCTATCTGAGAGGTCCCGAGTTCGATCCCCAGTCCAGGCTAAATTTTATTTGCTCCCCTGTGCCCACCCAGCACTTGATGGGTAGCTAGGTCTCTTAAGACTCGGCGAAAGTAAAGGCGGCGAGGAAAGCAATGGCAAACTACCTCACTATGCCGTGTGCCTAGAAAAACAAGGACCCTGCTCCTTGTTCCCCTACGCTCGTGTCGAGTATGGGACTACCTTTACCTTTACCTTACCTTCTGGCTTGAGACATGTTATTACAAAGTTTTCCATGTATCATTTTTCCTAGGCTTCACGACCTGAGACTGAGTTTCCTAGAGGCTTTCCTTGGCTATTTCCCTGAGGTACAGAAGACTGATGGCGTAAGGGCCATCCCCTTCATGCAGGTGAGTGCTGTGGGGTACATTGAAGACAGCAATGTAAAAACTTGTCAAGGTTACACAGCAATATAAAAACTTGTCAAGGTTACACAGCAATATAAAAACTTCTTAAGGTTACAGACCGTTTAGAGCTGCCTCAGGTTAGAAAAGAACGTCTCTGTTTGTTGGTCACTACAAATGTCACATGTGCAAAGCGCCCTTTGTGGTGCCGCCAGTTGAAAGACAGATGTTCATGTTATTCAAGACTGAGCTCTGGTCAGCTAGTACAGTCTGTCGCCGCACTGGCGCTCTCTAGTTGCATTGGCCTAAGGCGTTAATGTTTTTATCAAAACATTTTTCTAAGCTTTCAAACATTGGAAAGTGAATGAAAATATCAAAACTATGTGAAAATGTATAAAAAATTTTTAGATATAAGTATAGAGAAGAAAAGGGTAAACCTGCATTTAAAAAGTTTTTTCCCAAACTAGAGTTTCCTAACACCAGACTTACTAGAGCTGGTAGCAAGACATATAAGTCCTGATATTTCAGTTGATGCGTGGACTAGCCAATCAAAGTTTCTACTTAAGTGTTTCCCTGTGTTGAAGAAGAGCTCTCACCTCTGGTGTGTTTGCTGCAGGTCCTGCTAATGCTGACCACTGACCTGGAGCCCGAGGAGCAGAAAGACTGGGCAGCCCTGGACAGTTTCCTCACAACCATCATAAGAGAACTGGACCTCACTGGCAAGGTAGGCACGCTGCCCACCCTCTTACACTGCCCGTGACAATCAAAGCGTAGAGGATCTGCAGTGAAAACCATTGGGGAAGATACTGCACTTTGATTGTCTCCTGTCTAACAGTGAGCAATATAACACAACTGCGCTAGTATAAAGTGGCGTATCTCATTTTTGATAGTTTTGGAATAGTTGACCCTTTGGCTTAAATGAGGTATCCAATTTATTGACATATGCTTATTCTGTTTTCTTCTTTTGAGAAAATTGCTTGGCACATTTCAATTTTTTTTCTTCGGTAATATGGGTGATGATCTTATAAACTCAATGTAGTGATAATACAGTATACTTGTACACAAGGTTGTAGGGAAGATTTGTTCTTAATTATCGAGATGAGTTTTCTTGCCACTGAAAAATCTGGAAAAAAAAATAGTGTTGATCTTAAATGTATTTTTAATTCTTGTATGCAGATATTAGTGAAATGCTTCAAGTTCTCTATGTTAACAAACTGTGTTGTCTCCTGTTCGCAGGATCTCAATGAGATTGCCACAAGAAACAGCCACTATGAGGTGAAGCTGATTCTGCTTCGTCTTGCCAGCGTGCTGTTGTCTCGATCTCGAGTGACTGGCAAACACAGCAATGAGGTAACTCCATAAACTTATTCTAGAAAAAGAGCGTTTCAATATTATGATGCCCAAAAATGTCCACTTAAATGCTTAAATAGCTTTACTAAAAGCTGACCTGAAGAGCCAGGGTTCAAACCCCGGAACCTCTCAGCCCTAGAATTGAGTGTCTACCACTAGACCTTGGCACCACAACTTGAAAATCTGATTTGATCCCAATCACTGTTTTAAGCAATACTTTCATTGAAGTTACAACTTACATGTTAAGTTTATTGATAAAAGGTATTGCTATAAAGATGCTCAAAATAGATACTGTTCTAGGATTAAATGTAAGAGAATTCTGGAAATTGAGTGTGTATGCACTGACATCAAAATGTTTTCCATGAACATATTAAGTCAATGTAGCAGTGCTAGAGTATTAGGACTAAAAATCTGATATGATCCCAACCACTATTGTAAACTAAATCCGTATATTTTTCTCTGGAAATGTGTTTTCAAATTGAATGTTTCAACCATGTTTTAACTTCACCTTAGGTCTTATCTCTTGTGACATAGGTTAAAATATGCTGAGGTGTGTTGCACAAACAAGTGTAAAGGTCAAGAAATTGATACGTTGTTGTCTGTGTAGGTGTACGATAAAAAACTCAAATGTTCACCATTATTCTATAATGTTTAATTGAGGGTTGTGATGTGAAATCCTTGCATCGATTCATGGAATAATATTTTAATCATGCCCCTATTTCCTATTAGGTAATTAAATGTTATCTACTTTAATCTAACTCAATCTTATCTTATAACCACTGTAACCTTCTTGTTATTTCAGTCTACATGTTTTGTGAGCAACAAGACAGCGAGTGCTTTGCTCCAGTCTGACGTGATCCCGTACTGTCTGGACGTTCTGACCCAGCTCATGCCTTACTGGAAAAGCTTCACTGGAGAGGAGGTTTGTCTGCACATTAAACCTCAGTCCTCAATCAGACTGCATTTTTTTTTCACCCTGAACCAGAAAAAAAAGGGTTTTGTAATAAAATCAAGACATACCAATAAGAGAGAATATAGCATTGGATCAGCATGCTAACAAATATTTATGTCATAAATAAAACAGGCTAAAGTTCAATTACTGAAAAGGCCAAACGTCATTTATTTGAGGAAATAAATCACCCAACACCCCCCCCCCCCAAAAAAAAAACAAAAAAAAACAAAAAAAACCAAAAAAACAAACGAAAAACATGCAATTTATTCAATCCTTTGTGTGTTTCTAGGAGGAAGGGGCGGACATCCCAGGGCAGCTACTGCAGCCTCACCCATCCCACCCTCCGCCGGACATGTCTCCTTTCTTCCTGCGGCAGTACGTGAAGGGGCACGCTCGCGACATCTTTCACGACTATCCCCAGCTGCTCACTGAGATGGTTCTCAGACTTCCTTACCAGGTACTCTATAAACTTGTGATTGTTGTGTGTGTTTATAAAAACATTTGAAGTTGAAGCTAACAGGTAAGCAACTACTAATTTATCATTCTAAC
>BMAT01012720.1:89588-101438 GCA_019649035.1 Elysia marginata
TTAGAAGGGAATTGGTAAAAAGAGGTCTTATAAGAAGGGGGTCTTAATTCAGGGGTTAGAACACTATACTCATAATAAGCGAACATCTTCAGATTTAAAGTCATGTAGAGGGATGGTCTTTATTAAGTTGGTCTTCAATTTAGGTTCAGTAATGAGCTTTCATTGCCTTGTTTGACCCAGGTTCAAACAATGAACATCTACTACAACAACCGGTCAGTGCAGGCCGTGGTGGAGCTGAAGAACAGGCCTGGGCTCTGGCACAAGGCCAGGAAAGTCAAGCTGACCTCAGGCCAGACAGAGGTCAAGGTGAGACGATGAACACCAGGCCCTATGTTGTCTTACTGGCTTTAAGTTCCTGTCAGGTGGTGACAAATAGATAATCTATGAGGGATTATTTGTTTCAGATTTCAGTTGATGAATTTTCTAATTTCTTTTATTTTAAACCAGTCTCAGTTAAAAACTATGGTAACATTTTTATTTTAGATTTCTCATGTCCCTTCCTCCTTCTTGGATTATTTAATGAGTTAGAAGAATATTCTTTAGTGTTATTTATCACACTCTCTCTCTGTCTTGTTTCTTTCTCTTTCCATTTGTACATTTCTTCAAGTGGAATTTCCTATCCCAGTTCAAGGACTGAGTATTTCGGATTCCCCATGTCCCTTACCCCTTCAGTGGATATGTAACAAAAAAGTATAAACGATTATTTGAAATAATGGTATTCATTCTGCTCTCCCTTGCTTTCTCTCTCTCGTGTATATTTTTCCAGGTGGAATTTCCTATCCCAATCGTTGCGTGTAACTTGATGATTGAGTATGCCGAGTTCTACGACAACCTGCAAGCGACTGCCGAGAGCCTACAGTGTCCGCGGTGCAGTGCCAGCGTACCGGCCACCCCCGGAGTGTGCGGCAACTGTGGCGAGAACGTCTATCAGTGCCACAAGTGCAGGTAAGCCAGGATGGAGAGAAAGTAGAAGAATAAGAAGACAAATGGGAGGGGGAAAAGTATATGGGAGGTGAGCAGGGTATATTAGGCACAAACTGTTCAAAGTGGTTTTCAACTTGAGCTCTTTACATGTAAACAAATTTATATTATAACCCATTTTTATTTGCTTTGCTATTAAAAATGTCTTCACATAGAAAAGTTATAAAATTAAAATTTTTTGACTTTTCAGGTGTATAAAATCTGACTTGTGCCTAATATACTCTGTTTGCCTCACATATCGTAGATTTGCTAATCAATTAGTGGTATATACAGTGTAGTATTATCTCCCTTGTAATTGGCCCCTAGTCAAAATGTAGTATATCTGAAATTATTGCTTGTTGGTTTTTACTTTTAAAGTGACCCGCCTTGCTTCTTTGCGGTGGAGAGAAATGCCTTACAATCCCATTGTTTAGGTGGGGGTTTTTTGTCTATGCATTCCAACATCATGATACAGAACAAACAATTTTTGTTTATCTTCAGATCCATCAACTATGATGAAAAAGACCCGTTCCTGTGCAACTCCTGTGGGTTCTGCAAATATGCTAAGTTTGACTTCACACTGTTAGCCAAGCCCTGTTGCGCTGTTGATCCAATTGAAAATGAGGATGATCGCAAAAAGGTGAAAATATGGAGGAAAGGTTGCTGGAAAAGGAAGGAGGGGGAGGGGCAGGTCCATTCTTGCATCACAGATTTAAAAAAATGTTCACTTATTTTTTCAATTTGCAGGCCAATAGTATGTACCAAAAAAATAATCTTTGCATTGACCTACAGTACTTAAAAGTTATTCTTGTATAGTAAGGGCATTTTATTTGTAACCCTAAGATTGTGGTAACTTGTGGTAATAGCAACTTTGTCTAGACAATGAGAATGGATTAATTATGGAAATTTGAGTTCGATTTATAGGCGAAAATGGTTTTAGTCATGTAAAATATAATGCATTAATTTATTGTTACATTTTGAAGGTGGCTACAATATGTAAGAAAAAGGCATCCATTTCTAACTGAAAAATAATATTGAAGTAAGCTGTTTTTACATAAAGCTCAATATTTTGAAAAAGAAAAAAAATGTGTATAATTCATTTTGTCAGGAAACCCTTCACATTTTTTTGTTTTCATACTATTCAGGCCATTTCAAGCATCAACTCGTTGCTAGAGAAGGCTGACCGTATCTACAAACAGCTGCAACAGCATCGGCCAATCCTAGAGAGTCTGCTGATTCAGGTGGCCGAGCACGGCTCCGACAGGCCTCCGTCTGCTGGCAAGGTCAGTCATCCTCGGTCATTTGTCGTGCCCCAAGGGGTAAATTGCCCACCTATATATGATAGTTAGAGCCTATAGGTAGATGAAACAATGAAATCCCTATCAAAACTTACATTTAAGTATTAAATTTTATTGTCCTTTTTGAAGTTCCCTCTTCTTTCTGAACCAAATGCACTTTGCTTTATGAAAATATCTCTACTAGAACCTGGGATACAACTCTCTATAGGTTGTTAGATGGACAACCAAGAACATAGTTAAGCCTTCAAAGTTAAGTAAAAGTAAATGAATCTGAAGCATGTTGGTAATGGCCTGTCAGAAAACACATATAAAGTGCTTGGAGTATTTGAGTGGATTAGGCGCTTTTTTATTTGAGACCAGTCTTGAGAAGTGACTTGTCATATTTCAATTTCTATTCACCCTCTGCACAGGAGCTCGGAGGAGGGGCGGGAGCCGTCCCAGTCAGCAGTGTCAACAAGGCTATCCAGCTCCTGGCTCAGAAATACTGCGGCGAGTGCAAGGCGGCCTTTGATGAACTCAGCAAGATTATCCAGGTACGTGTAGAACTATACCATCTGCCACTTTCAAGCGTAAACAATGATCATGTATGATTTCATCTTTTTAACTGGCGACACTGCCCAACATTGCTTGCCAGGAATCGCAGTCAACTGGTTTAACTCTACAAGTTTAATTACGGCAGACTGTTCTCTTTTTTAAATATATTTTGAAGAAAATAATTATGCCGAAAAATTATTATGTGAGACTTTAAGGGTTTAGTGAGATTTCTTATCAATGGAATAAAGAAAAATGCCTTACAAATTTTGGATCACAAAGGATGTACTACAGTAAGTAATAACTAATCTGCTTTTTAAATTTCTCATTTCCAGAGATAGTTAAAAAAAAATTGTGTTTTTGTTAGATCATTAATTTTCAATTAGAAGCCATCAAGATTTTTTTTTTAAATTTATCCTGTGGTAGAAAATTGACCACCAGTTCAACCTTACTCACTTTGGTGGACAGCTACTTAAGTGTGGATTGATTTAATTCCCATATGTTTAATTTCCTCCCCATGCAGAAAGTGATGGCTTGTCGGAGAGAGCTGGTAGAGTATGACCAGCAGCAGAGAGAGGCTGTGGCCGCCAAGGGCCAGGTGCCTGTCCCGACTGGTGCAAAGTCCAGAGTGACCTCCTCCTGTGTAGAGAACAAATGTAGCAAGACGAGTCAGGGTTCAGAGACGAGTAAAAGAGAAGGGTTAGTGGCAGTGTTTGTTTCTAATGCCACCTTCTGCTACTGTGTATTAGCGGCACTGAGCACTATTTAAATGGATTGTAGCCATTCCATAAATATGTAGTTGTTTTTTATTAATTTAATCTTAATTTACTTTATATGGTTGTAGCTATTCTTATGGGCTAGAAATATAAATTAACAGTCATGTCTTTGTGTGGAACATGTTGAAACAAATGGGATAGGTGTGTAATGTGTTTGATTTATGTGGTTTATAAAAAAAGCTGTTAAATAATTAGGACTTAATTTTTCTAACATTGAAAATCGTATGTTGAGCATTTTGGTGTATGATAAGACAAGGAAGAAGGAATATTGATCTCTCAACTATTTTGTGTGCATAGACTCTTATTTTTCCTGACATCTAACCTATTATTGTCATGTTTTAGTTATTTCTTTCTGTTTTACGATTATGTATTTGAGGTTTGAATGTTCAAAATTCATTGATATGTCTTGCAACCAGTTTAAATGAGTTTTTGGTTGAGCATGGTAGTTTTTACATTACAAAGTTAATACTTTGGACAAAATATTTTTTGGTTACTATTTTTAAAGGGGTTTAAAGGTGTCCCAACATTCCACTCATTCGGAGGGAAGGAAGACATAATTATATCTAAAGCTTTTAGGCTGTATTGTTTCAGTTTTTATAATTTTGTGTGTTTGTCTTACTTTTTAGTATGAAGATGAGCAACTGTTACGGCTGTGCCAGCGCAGCGGTGGAGCACTGCATTACTCTGCTTAGGGCTCTGGTGACCAATTCAAGCATGAGGCAGACTCTCTGCAGTCAGGTAATGTGACCTAAGGGGGGGGGGGGGTTGCCATAAGTTTGACAGTTGATTTATAGTTTCTACTTTCATCACTCAATCTCTCCCAGACACGTTGCTTTCCTGACCTTACTACCAGCTCTGTGACCTAGCGGTAAAGTCAGTCGCTCAGAGATCGGGAGGTACGGGTTCGATCCCCGGCCGAGTCAAACCAAGGACTTTAAAATTGGTATTAGTAGCTGATTTGCCCGGTGTCTGGCATTATGGATTTAGTTCTAAGTCTGGTCGGCCAGGTGTCAGGTTAATGTTACTGGATGTGGTGTATGCAAGCCCTCCTTACATCACAGTGTGGCACCACGCTTTCAATTGTCCCAAGCGTCGTCTCTGATATGACCTTGTAGTTGAAAAGAGACGTTAAAATTCAAACAACCAACCAACCAACCTGACCTTACTTCACGGCAAGAGTTTTTTGCTCATCACCCTTCTTGTGTTGCTGTAATGATTCTTCTTAGCCAGTCTTCCATGTCTTGCTCCCAGCTCCTAGTTGGCCTTCCTCTGCCACCACCACCCTCTATCTTTGCTTCAAGAATCTCCTCTGCCTTTACCACCCTCTATCTTTGCTTCAAGAATCTCCTCTGCCTCTACCACCCTCTATCTTTGCTTCAAGAATCTCCTCTGCCTCTACCACCCTCTATCTTTGCTTCAAGAATACGTTTTAAGTTCTTGTTCAATTAGGAAGCAAAAAAAAGTTTACTGAGTTTCGGAAACTATGGGAAACATAAAAAGGACACACACACACACAAAAATAAAAGCTGAGTATTGGATCATGCTAGTACACTGTTTCAAATTATATGTTAAAATGTATCATTAGTGTTGGCTAAAAGTGGGTTAAAACGGTCATTTAATTCATTTCAAATATGAGAGCTTAAAATAAGTCATAATTATGTTTAAAGGGCAACTTTCATACCTGTTTTTTCCTTCTTTTTGAAGCTGACAAAGAAATGTGCTCTGCCATTTTCATATAATCTGTCATTCAGGGTAAAAAACTCCAATTAATTTTCTTGCTGTTTGAGTGATATTATTTTGGCCCATAAAATACCATCATTGTGCTAGCAAAATGGCCTGACTCATTTGTCAAATTATGCAATAGTAATTGGTCCTTAGTCAAAATGACGTGTTTAATTTATTGAGATAGACTCTGTGCATTTTTACTATATTTTTTATTAATACAAAGGGCTATGATTATATAAATACAGCTCTGTATGCGTTTCGCAATGACATATCTCTGAAACATGACAAATTATAAAATGTATACAATTTAGTGTAAAAAAAAACTTTGAACTTTGTTGGTGTGCAGGGTATGATCCAACAGCTGATCGACTACAACTTGCGTCACGGAGCGCTGTCAGTCCGCACTGAGGTGCGCACCCTGCTGTGTCTGCTGACGAGAGACAATCGCCGCGGAACGGAGGAGATGAACAACCTGGTAATGACCCGCATCACCGCGGCCATCAAAGGCCACCAGTCCAACCCTGATCTTGTGAGTAAAAAATTTTATTCAAACATTTTTTTTAACATTTAACTGCATCGGTGCATCATTATGCTGATGGGTACCTAATTCTTTGGAAATGTAGAAATGTTTGTGATGTTCCCTTAGGTGCTGCGGGCTGATGAGAAGATAAAAACATTGCTCTGACACAAAAATCTGCTATTAACATCATCTAAGATAAGTTTCGAAAGCATTTTTTTTTTCTGAATATAATTATTACTTCAAGACACAAAGTTTGGGCAGTGTAGGACTATGTGGTTGTTTTTTAAATTTATTTCTTGCACTGTGGGCACGTCGGGGTGTCCTGTAGTCGCCATCCATGTAAATTGTAGGCATTTCTGTCTGGTTTTGTAAGGAGTCAGTTTAAATCAACTTAGAGTTCTCTTTTCTTTCAATCTAAAACCTGGGGAGGGTCTGTGTTATTTCAACAATGATGCGGCCACCTGGTGGAATATGTTTCCTCCCATTCAGTTTCCAGTTGTTCTTTTGTATTGTACTCTATTAGTTAAGATTTTAATAAAAGTGACCAGTCACAATGAAATCCAAATAGAGGTGTTTTTCTGAGTGACATCATTTTTTTTAACATTCAAGGAAAAAAATTAAAGATTTTATCTGCCACGAGTTGGTCTTGCGGAGGTTTTTTCGCCAAATTTTTTACATGCTTTTTTATTTTTGGATTCATGTTGAATATTGTATGGTAACAGGGCTCATTGTATTTTAACAGGGCTCGTCTGTGCGACATGAGATAATGCTTCTGGCTACCAGTCTTCACCAGGACGATTCTTGTTGGGAGCAGAGAACTCGATGTGGTGAGTTTAAAACATCCCAGCTGTCACAGCAGTCAGTTGGAGATAGATTTTTCAGGGAAAGTAATTCTTTAATGGCTCTGACCAAAATCTACATACCATTGCAGAATTGTGTATCAAAGGTGGCCTAAGAGCATATTTTTAAGGCTGTATAAAATGTTTTTCCTATCGCGCCATAGAAAGAAATATGCAATCTGCAAGCAGGGATGCTGAAGAGATTATGTTTCCCACGTTGAGGTGTAGATTTAGATCAGAACCACTCATTCATATCCAAACAGTGTATATATTCGAAACTATTTTACCAACTTGTTTTTGCCTAACTTTTTCTTAGATAGATCTTTAAACTTTTCTCTTAGATAGATCTTTAAACTTTTCTCTGGGTTGGAGAGCTAAGTGCAACTGGTCGTACTAAAAGAAAAAATGTATTTTTCTGTTTCGGCCAGTAATCTACGTTAGATTTCTGCTGCTAGAAAAAAAAATGCATTCTTCAGTTGGCATTAGGAACATATTTATGTTCAAGCTCAAGTTCAAATAACTTTATTGTCCTCATTAGGCTCATTGTTTTGGTTTTACAGCATGAAATACAGCAGACACATAGACACCTTCACAGGTAAACAAACATCACTTAATTTCACACTGTCACTTACACTAGCTACCAAACACTTTCAACATTTATAGACACTCAAGGAAAATACAGTGGAATCCACTTAAAGTCAACACCTTTAAGGGAAACTCTTGCTTAAAGTCAACTCTGTTTTGCAGTCCCATTTCGTATTTCATTATATCTTTGTAATGGTTATAGTCAAATTTTGCTTAAAATGAACACATTTTTTTGGTCCCAAGGTGTTGAATTTATCAGGATTCCATTGTAGATAGATACGCAAATAAACATAGACAGGCGTTTCACATCACGGCAAAAGTTTTACAGCATAGGGCATGAAGGATTTCCTAAAGTTCTCGTGTTTTCAACTAAAAAGAATTTTTGTTTTTTGTGTGGGCAGTGATGCGTCTGTTTCTGATGGGGATGCAGCTGAAGAGTCCTGTGATCATGGAGTCCATCACGCTGCCGTGTCTGCGCATCCTACAGGGCCTCGTCAAACACGATATCAACAGCTTCATGACCGGGAAAAAGAAGGTCTGGGTTGTTTCTAGAACTGATTTTGTTTCAAGGGCTTTTAAAAAATATGCCCAACAATGTCTGGTGCTTTGAGAATGACTATTTGCAGCATAAAGTCCAGTCAGGGTATTTAAACAACAGTGGATCAAAATTAAACTTTGGATTATCCACAACTTGAATCATCTGTGCGTTCATTACAAAAAGATAAAATCGGTAATCTGAATATAGTTGTTTGTTTGAATGATCCAGATTATTTGGACTAGACTGTAGTCTTAAATAGGAAAAGGCAGCCCCTCTATCTATCTACAATCTATTTACTGTGTGTGATTAGTCATGAATACATTGAAATCAATGTGCAATCAAAACTTTAAATGAAAAAAATTCTTGCTTCAACTCAAACCCATGGATTAGATCCTATTTTGTTTTTCTTTAAATTTTGGTGATGGCCAATATCAGTTTAATGCTGACACTGAACAAATCCACGACTTACTAAAGTGTACAACATGTAAACAGATTTCACTTGGATAAAGAAAGAAAGGTCAGGTTGTTTTAGGTCTTTGATTACAGTATTCGGGTTTGCCACAAGTTCCATTTTTAGTCAATGATTTTTAGACAAAAATGTAGCTACTATTAGAGAAGGAAATTTAAGATGGCTATGTTTTTTAGTCATTGCATATTTGGATTGAAAGAGAGAAGGATATCTCATTCATATAGTAAAATTGTTTTGATATTTTGTTTTATGAAACAGAGTTGTGTCACTGCCAATTATCGACATGCACATTGTAAAATAATATTGCTAGTTATTCGTACTTTTTTGAAGGAGGTTTACTGATCTGTATTTTTACATTTTTCTTCTTTCCATGGTATTTGCAGGACGGAGAGAGAGCCGGTGCTGACTCGATGCCAGCCAAGTTTCACATGGACGTCAGAAAATGGTTGGCTGGAGATCCAAGATACTCCTATCAAAACTTTAAGAAACGACTGCCAAGGAGTGGTAGGGAACTACTAAAGTCATTTGTTTGTGAAATAAATCAATTGATTCAAGACTTTGAATTGTGTGTCAGGTTTATGCCCTCATTGAGCTTTCTGTAAAGAAATAAAAGAATGCAGAATTCATTACAAGAAAATTTATTGCTGAACCCTTAACAGACAAGCCACTGAGAAAAAAGAAATATATAATATTTTTTTTATACCCAGAGACTCTGGTATTATAAGCTTTGTTTTTGTTGCTTTTTTTATGGAGAAAATGACATTAAACTTAAGAACATTTATTATTACACAAAGTAAAAATTTAAAAAAAAAATGAAACCAAGTCATTTGATTTTGACAAAAATGTCCTAAATGGCTGGCCTCTTTGGAGTCAACTTTTACAAAAGACATGAAATTTTATTTGGTCCTTTAAAAAAAGTTTAAGCCCCATTCTATTTTGGTTTCTGCTGCAGCTGCTGAAGGTACGACCAGCGCTATTGCCATGACCAACTCTAGCCTGGCGGGCGGCAACACTGAGAAACAGACGTCCGATGCTGCGACCAAGGCAAGGGTCAGGGCAAACTACTTGATGGACAAATACGTTGGCCGCTGGAGGACAAACATGTGGAAAGTGCCGGCTGTTACTCTCAAGCTCACCCAGACCACGTGGCTGCAGGTCAGTTAGTTGGGCAGCGAGAGGAAAGAAAGACGCCATCAAACAGTTCATGATGCAACCAAACACGTCACCCAAACTAATTTTGAGTTTGATCGTTTCAAAGACAAACGATTCGCTCTCCAAAGAACCAATTTTGTTTGCCTCAAAATGAAATATCTAAGAACCTAGAATAGTTTTATAACTAAGCTCCACACATTTAAGAACCTAGAATAACTAGATTTGTTTCCTTTTAACCTCTAAACGACTCAGTGTTGACAACTTTTGTTTTTCTAGTCGTATGGACAAAGGGATAAAAACATAAGGAACTTGAGGACACGGTGAGGCATAGAGAATTTATCTGTCGCATAATAGCAGATTTGCAATTTTTTAAAGTTTTACTTTTTTTAAAATTATTTTTTAAAGGGAGGGATAGATTACCTACCCAACAGTGAAGGGATTAAAGAGCATAAAACATGTTATAAAATGTTAATATCTCAAAATGTTTAAGTTCTGACTTTCACCCGGTTCAACGTGGTTGCATCATATTTGTGTTTCTATTTGTGTATCCTTTTTTTTCTTATCTCTTTTTCCTTTCATCAATTTTATCTTTGAGAATCAAAGATGCCACTTTCTCAAACTTTGAAACCCTAACATATTGTTGAAGCAGTGCTATAGGGCAAGTAAGAGTTTTGGAATTAGTAAAACTTCAGTGTTGACACTCACACTTGAGTTTTGACACGACTTGTTTCTCTTGCAGCAAGCAATGTTTTCCACAAGCTCCAGGTCTGCGCGGTTGACTGCCTGTAGCGTGATCGAGGCCATCTCTCAGGTGTTCAGTCGCCGCAAGGAGGTCATCGACATGCTCACAAGGTCAGTGGAAAGCTTTACTCAACTGTCTCTGTGGCCAATCGATTTTTCAGTCTGTGCCCAGCCTGTTTTTAGCTTACAAAATACAATGCATTATATAATACATACTACGGCTCCTGTTTAGACTGGTTGATACTAAATGTAGACTTAAATGTAGACTTAATGTACACAAGAATCAGGAATAAAGGATAATAATCAAACTACACCTCTGTGCTGTTTCGAAGTCTAATTATATTGTTCTTAGGGATGAAAGGGGTACCAATGTAATATGTCTTTCAGGACGTATAAGTTTATACCCTCAATATAATTGTGTAGCCTTGTGTAGCACAAGTCGCGCAATCTAGTTTTGAGATACAAGCAATTTGTGGTATTGATCTTTTTGTATCTTTAGCCTTCTAAAAGCTACCACCCTCTAATTTATCAAGATACAAACCCCAAATTTGGACTGGTAACTTCAAATTAAGAAAAATGGACATTTGGTGTCAAAGGGTCAAAATTAATTTAAAAAAAACTTTCTTAGTTTGTTATATTGAAAGGGAAGACAACGGGAGAAAATGATAGAAGGACTAACAAATAGGCTTGGCACAAAAAGCATGATTGAGACATTGGGAGCAACGAGGGGTTAAGAAATGTGAAAGGACACGATGGCCAACTCCTCACTGCACGGCACATGTTGATCATGATGATGTTGAAAGTTAATGATGCTTTTGTTTTGTGCATCTATTAAGCATTTAAAAAGGTGTCTGAAATTGAGACATTCAACTAGATAATTATGTGTTTAACTCCTTCAATCCTACAGAGTGTGAAGTATTGAAATGTATTTCCTCATTTTCTTGAAAGTGTGTCTCACTCATCCCCAACATTCAAAATGCAATAATTTGGGGTTATAAATAAGATATAGAAATTATTATTGTTGACCTGCTCTGTTAAAGAACTTTTAAGAGAGCTTTCAAACAATGTCTGTATCTGTAAAAATGTCAATATCAAACAAATACATTTGTTTTGTGGAAAAAGCTAAACTTACAACAGTGTTCTTAATCTTACAAGTTTATAGTAATAAATCAGAAAATTTATGAGCGCATTTTGATCACGACAGCTATCTTTGTACAAAGATCAATGTAATGTGTTGATTGGCTTTAGTATTTTTGTGAAAGTGCGGTTAATTTTATGTCTTGATGTAAAGGTTTTCAAGCCTTTCTGTTGTAGATTTTGTGTCCTCTAAGTGTATATTATTATTATTGTTGTTGTTTTTATTATTAATATGATTTACCATTGTTATTGTCATTATTTTTTTTTAAAGTAATTTTTCCCTTTTTCCTCCCCGTTTTCTCCATTCCCAGTTGTCTGAAAGAAGTGGGGCCGAGCGGAGAGTGTGCGAGCGAGTTCCTCAGCCTGTACAAACGTCTGATCAACCAGGACAAGTGGAAGTTTTACCTGGCAGTCAAGGGGGTCATGACTCACCTGGCCCATCTCATTGCCAAGGTGGGTGTAGGCTTCCTTACATCAGTGGACTAAGCCCCCCTAAAAAATTAAAACATGAACAAGTAAATAACAAGGAATATATTTGATAAATTCTTCTTAAAGTGAACTGAAACCTTTGATAGACAG
>BMAT01012720.1:138494-150063 GCA_019649035.1 Elysia marginata
TTAAATAAATTTTATCTGCCTGAAATTGATTTTCTCTCTGTTTTCATACTGTGTGCCCTTTCCAATACATTGGCCAGCAAATTTTACCTATTTAGACCAATTCATTGGTCCCAGTATATATTGTTTTGCTGCTTCCATGTTTTAAGTTTTTAAGTAACTATTTTATTGTTGAACAAAAATTAGGACTATGGGCAATGAAACATCCCATGCATGTTTGTTTTGCAGCCGTTTTTTGTTGCGAAATCAACACACTCAGTTCAATCTTGTCTGTCAACCATGAGGTCCGGTCAGAACCTAAAATTACCTGCGGCCAGAAAGAGTTGAAATCATAGAAGAGTTGCCTAAAATTAGTAGTTCACTAGATAAAAACAGAATTAAATCTGATTCATGCTTTTTGGGAAAACATAGACTAGATGATAAAGCATCACAGAAACATGGCCGAGCTCATTATTTGGTCGTAACAAAGTAGTTGCTCTCTGTTGAGCCTGGGTCCAAGCTAAGTGACAAGTCAGTGGAACTGTTCGGAAGTAGATTTGTGCTGCTTATATCTTATAGATAAATCCTATCCCACCAACTCAACAGTCTTTGGATTCTTAGATGTTGAAAAATTGATTTCTGTCAATGTAGAAAAAAAAGACCCTAAAAGAACTTGATTTAAGCAAACTTCAAATTGTGCCTACACACTATACAGGTATTTTATTTCCCAGGGAAAAGACGCAAAGTCTAAAATACTTGTGGAAAACTCCTTTGTTAGTCTTGACCTCACTGATTTAAAAAACATAACATAAAAACTATTATGAAGCTGTGTACTTTTGTGTGTGTGTGTGTGTGTGTGTGTGTGTGATGAACTCACCTCCAATCAACTGCAAAATCTTGATTGATTTGAAACAGACTTTGATTGTTTCTGTCATATTTGTCACCCAGGCTGGTCTTAAGAGTAAATCTGCTTTAGCGATTTTTATTGTAAAAAAAAAAAAAATTAGCTAAACCAGATTTGGCTTATATAACTATTCATCCCGCGTTACGAAAATTAAATACAAAAAGAAAAATTTGATAAGAAAATTTGCTGTTCTTATATACAGTGGAATCCACTTAAATTCAACACCTGTATGGGAAACTCTTGCTAAGTTCAAGTCTAACTCTGTTTCACAATCCCATCTTGTATTTTTTAAAATATTTTTGTAAAGGTTAAAGTCAACTCTTGCTTTTAGTCAACATTTTTCCGGTCCTGATGATTACACTGTATTTCTAAAATGAATTAATTCCTAATTCACTTGAATACAACACACACACACACAAAATGAGATCTCTTCTGTTTTTATTTACATCTTTATTTCATGTTCACGACTGCCACTTGTGCTTGTAGTTAGATGGCACACGTCAGAATCGAAAGTGTTTCAAACGAATAATTAATTCAGGTACATGTATTTGACAAATCCAGAGAAAAAGATATGGGAAGAAAAAAAACAATATTCTCATTTACATTTTGAGTACACAATGCCATATTGAATCAACAGCGAGAAATTCCCATCAATATCAAGGTTTATGTGAGGATTTCAAACATGAATCGTTATTGAAAAACAAAGCCCCCATTGTTGAGAAATGTACGTTAGAGACCTGTTGGATGTCAAGCTTAAACGATAAGGCCCTGATCGTCTCTCCAGAATGTACAATGTTTGAAATTTAAAAAAAAAAAATGTCAAATAATTGTCTTGGGACAAGTCCAAATAGGTCTGATGATGGAAACTTTAATTTGATGAAAAAAAAATTTCTGAAAGCAGACCTACTCCTCTTTATTTTAAATTTAAAAAAAGGTGCCAATACCGGTACCTTCTCAGGTAATTTCGACTTCATGAACTTTTCAAGGTTTAGCAGCTCAGAAAAATGCGCTTTTCAAAATAAGATGGCTTTGTAGTTTTAATGTGCCAATTCCTACATGGACTCAATTGCGCTGGTTACGAGACAGTATTAATAACCGTTACTCTCAAATGAAAAAGCATTGTTCACCTAGCTGGAATGCTCCGCACTTAAAATAAAAAACTTTAATGCTGTCCAACAGTTTTGGTCTGAAAGCAACATTAGACGGATACTCTTTTAATTTTTAACAGCATTTAAGAGAAATTATTCAAAACTGCTTTTCAAGCAAGTGAAGATTTGGCTTGAGAACCTCGCTTCTGGCAAATTAAATAAGGGTATATACAAAAGTTTTTGCTTCAAGTATAAGGAAATTTCACAAATGAAGCTGCACTGAATAATTAAAGACTTCAGAGTTAAGAGTTTCAATGCATGCGACAAGGTCTTGGGCTTAGAATCAAATGGTTCCACCGGCTAAAGATTGTAGCTGCAGATGGAACCTCTTGACTCCAAGCCTGAAAAAAAGCAACTGTTATTAAATCCACAATGGGTTTAGTCACAGTCTTGAAACCAAGCTTATGAAATAAGTAAGCATTGCATACACAAGCCACAGAAAGCAATATGATTCAGCAATAATGAACATGTCAAAATTATACAGATGAGCAGTGTAAACCTCATGGAGAAATAAATTACCCGTGCCCGAAACACAACCCTTGAATTAAAGGTGATACACACAAGGCCAGACACAAGGCCATGACGCTGTTTATACCTTATGGTTTGGATTTTCAAAAATAAATCATTGACTTCAATTTAATTCTTTAGCATATTGAGTGTAAATGCTTCATGATTAAGTAGATGTAGCATCAATGCAGGCCTATAAGTTTTGAGTATATGTGAAAAAATAGTTTTGGATTAAAAACTGTCTTCATGTAATAAGGTTGCCAAACAACGGAATGAACATGTGCATACATCAAAGTATATGTTCAAAATTTAAAATAAAATAAAAAGAGAAATATGAAGCCTAGAAATGTCTTTAAAAAAAAAACAACCAAGACATAACTAATGCTTTCCTATAGCAAAAGCTTAAGTGTGAAGAATTTTAATATAAGAAAAACGTTCCTACAATTCCTTAAAACAAAATGATGCTCTTTCAATGAGTGTAGACATATGCTATTAGAGTAGATGTTAATGAACATTTTATTAGGCTGAAAAAGAGGGCTCTGCTAGATGCTGCAACAAAATCTTTCAAGAAATGAGCTAGTTTGCTCTTTGCAGTACATACATTCTAAACTCTTTAAGTACGCATTGAAAAGAAAAATAAAAAAACTTTACAAGTGGTAGCTTCTGCATCTAGCAGAAACAAAATAAATGCAGTCTATCTGTATTGTCATTATAACTAATTCCTTGTGTCTATATGTAGCATATAAAGAGAAAACACTCATGTTTAAAAATCTATATTGTGTATTGCAATAAACATGGGTTGTAAGTGAGAATTGATTTGAAAAAAACAAAGAAAACATTAGAAAGTTTCAGCCTTAATCTACCAACAGAAAGGCCTATACCTATATGATGAGCAAAAAATTACATGTTAGTCTACATGTTAAATCCTAAGCTTAAAATTCCACATTTCTATACATTGATACAGCAAAAATACAACGAAAATATTGCAGCCTTAATCTAAGATGGAAGTTTGAAAGATGACCAGAGTCTATTTACAACCATCTCTGCTTCCACCAATCTTCAGGGGATATTACTAATAACCTCGACTTTAGTGAAAATTGGAAAATACTTTAACTGTCCCGATGGACCACACACACACACACAAAAAAGAATCATTTAAAATCTGAAAATCAACTTAAGCAGAGTTGACTACAAACTGTTCTCAGATCAACTAGGGACAACAATCTATTTTCATAACTTTCAAAATTTGCAAGTAAGTTACAATCCTAGACAGGCAAGAGTGTGCCTTACATAATTCTACACTTGCAAATAATCTTTTCTAACGCCTAGCCTTCAAAATCTGTTACATGAATTGAAACACATGTCATATATTATAAACATATAGAAGTCTTGCAATTGTTATAACTCATATAAACATTAAGTGCAGAGATATATTCTAAAAAAACAAGTAATGTTCAGATTTTTAATTTATTCTAAAAAAAAAAAACTTTTTCCATTGCATTGTTCATCAAGCCTTGACTCCATAAGGAGGGACTAAGAAAATGAAATAAGAAATGAAACCAGAGCAATGCAAGAAGAAGACAAGAAACAGTGGTTGGTGTGACCATGTTCTGACATATCGTTTCTTCTCCTTAACTTGCATCAAGTTGTATTTTGGTCCCGATAAAATTCCTCTGAGTTCATAATCAACAGAATGGACTAACAGCAAATAATGTTTTGGTCCACATCAAGTGTCTCTGAGTTAAGAAACAACACAGTGGAAAAGGCCCACTTGCTGTCCACAGATAGAGCAGGTCTTTCGAAAACATTTGGGAAAAGATATAACACAACGCAGGGTCTATTCGCTTAGTTTGCTCGCTTTGTCGGCCACCTCTAACTAAAAATAATGATGTCTTCTACGACAATAAACTGTCGTAGATATTTAACTTTTTGGCTCCTGCAAATGAGTATTTTTTAGGCAAGGTGACTTTTGATATTTTTTGGGAGATGAAAAAAAAATCACTGAGCTGTTTCCGAGGCAATTTTTGTTGAGATAAAAAATTATCATTATTATTATTATGATTACAAGTGTCCAAAATGTAATACCTATCACCCTCTACAACATTGGTGAGTGAAACAGCCAGCCCACTGCATACTGAGGATCTTTTTTTTTCTAGAGCTCTAAAGTTCCGTCTGTTCGAATTCCAATAAAAATTATTAGTCCTGAATGATGTAAGTGCGGTAGTTTGTCTACATAACCACAACTTCAGTATATTGGCTTCCTGCAAGTGCAGTCAAGTTAGGATTTGATTCAAACCACCGTGTAAAGAAACAAAATCTAACTTTGAACTATCGAAAATTCAAATCATAACTGAATATTACAAAATATATAGGTTCAAATTATTTAGATGACTTAATACATTTTCACAACTTCAAATGATTGGCCTTCTGCAAGTACTATGTCCCTTGACCTCAGCTGCTCTTGAACTTTTGACCTATGGCCCGGCAACTAATAACACGACCAAGACCCACAATACAGGCCTATAAACCTGGCCAAGACCCACAAGTGTTGGCTGGAGGCTGAGATGCACAATACCGTGCCGATGAAAGACATGAGTATAAATAAGATGATAACAGTTTGATTCAAGGAGCGCAGTAAGCAAATTGAGTTTTCAGACACAAAAAAAAGACATGCATAGTATTCAAGTTTTGTAACCAAATTGATCAACATTCTTTTATCCAAAACTCATGGAAAATACAGTCAGTAGTTCTCTTTAACATAACTTCTCACAAAAAAAATATGCCTACCCCTTCTCCTCCCCATATAATTTCTCTCATCATCAGAAGTCAATAAGTCTACAGTGAGAGAAAAAGATTAAATTGCTAGTGATTTATAAGAGGTGGCCCCGTGGTATAAGCTATGCTTCTTTGAGTGACTAGGTGGTCGGTGCCATAGGTGCTATAAGGTGAGGGTTCAAATCATACCGTAGGCAAGCATTTTTCGGTCATTTCCACTTATTGCCTAGTTCTATGGACTGCTTAATGTACACATTAAATGTAACAACAATTATAAAAATACTTTGCATGGTTTATATAAAGCTATCATTTAATCGTAACCACTTTGCCTGTTTGTAACATACATAAAAAACCTGGTCAGTTTCGCAGGAAAGTTTTATGAGCAATCATTTAGTTTTACATGTGCAAAGGCTATGATTTTGTTACCATTTTTTCCAACAGTTTACACTCTGGTCCCCTTTCCCTACCCAATCTCTTGAGTTTTGCATTTCAAAGCACAAAGCACAACCACAGTCTAACCTCACACACACAACAGTTAACAGCATCAAATTTGCAAGGGTAGGAAATCACAAAAATCTTCCACTCTCTTATAACAACATGCCTGAACTACCTAAGAACAACCCAAACTTTTTCTGAGCATCCAAACCACTTTTGAAAGGTATCGATTGCATTGGCCTAGCGAGTGTGTGAAAATGTTTAATTAGTAGTACAATTTGCTATTGTTATGTGTACCATTTGCTATTGGATGTGTACCATTTGCTAGTGGATGTGTACCATTTGCTATTGGATGTGTACCATTTGCTATTGGATGTGTACCATTTGCTATTGGATGTGTACCGTTTGCTATTGGACATGTACTGTTTGCTATTGGACGTGTACCATTTGCTATTGGACGTGTACCGTTTGCTCTTGGATGTGTACCATTTATGTGTACCATTTGCTATTGTATGTGTACCATTTGCTTTTGGATGTGTACCATTTGCTATTGTAGGTGTACCGTTTGCTAACATGCCAAAACCACAAACCAGGGCATCAGTTTTTTAAGGTTTACCAATGTGAGATAAAGCAAATGCTATCCATTGATATCAAATTATATGTACCAATTTCAGTTTGGATTTTGTCCTGCGCTAGAGAGGGAGGGCATACTTTGGAAAACAGAAGTTTTCCAACTCTTCTGATACTACAAAAAAATCACATAGTCCAAGCCGCCTCTGGTTTTATGAAGTCAAATATCATGTGAAATATCATAATGAGGTGGAAAAACTTTACGATCAAACTAAAGATTTATAAAGTACTGTGAGCTTCTCATATGCAGCACTAAAGCAAAACAACACTCCTCCCCAAAACTGCCCCCCCCCTTCCCCGTCATGATGTCAGGGTGAGGGCAAGAAGAAGGCTGTTGATATCTTTTAATAACTTAGGGTTGCTCTCATGCTGGAAAATAACCGTAATATCTGAGCCTCTACATATTCTTTGTATGTCACACGTCAGATGCTATGTGATGGATGCGAAGGCCTAGTGAGCTAATGGGATGAGAGGAAAAAAGTATATTACGTTTCCAACATGCCGCACTGAGGCACCACAACATAAAACCCCCATAATGTCTGGCAAGAGGAAGGCTGTTGAATGTTTTGTGAGAACGTGAGCAGTTCTCACGTTAAAAACAACTGTTACATCTGAGCCTTTACACACGCCTTTGCATGCCTGATGCTATGTTATGAGTTCATAGCGCTTCAGGAGATAACTGGATGATGGGAAGATTGAAGTACGGCACAGGAAGTTTCACAGAGCCTCGTACAGGTGAGCCCCGGCCTCGGTCCTAGTGGAGCTTCCACTGTGCTCCAATTCAGTCAATCTATCCGACGCCGCAGCCAACCCGGATTTGGATGTTCGGGGACTAGAGAACTTGCGGCGCGTCATCATGTACTTGATAGTGTTGACAACCAGAGAGAGGCGCATGCCCGATGCTCCGCCAGAGCTTGACTCATTCAGTGTCGGGTGGAAGTCGAAGTCGGCCACCTCAACAAGCGGCTTCTTGCGCAGACGCATGATGTAGACAGCCCCTCCTAGCACTACAACCAGGCCTAATGTGACGAAGACGATCGGCAGCACAAGAGCAGGCAGGTTCGCCGAAGCTGGGGTGGGAGAAGAAAATAGTTAATGAGAAATGGTTTTAATGTCAGTCGGAATACTAACAAGTTCAGAAAAAGAAAATCACTACAACAGGTTGTTTCCGCATGTGGGATTTTCAATGCTCTCTAGTTTGAGAAAAAAATAATAATTTTAAAAGTTTATTGATACCTTTGATTACTTTATTACACACAATTTTGAGAAAATATTTTAAAAATCTTGTTAATGCTTATATGCAAATTACACCTAGGTTGGTGCATGTACATTTTTCTGAGCAGTAACAAAAAGATAGGTTCATATACATGTATGTTTTTAGAAACTCTACCCTTTTCAATAATGTTATAAACTCTACCGGTTTCAATAACATTATAAACTCTACCGGTTTCAATACATTATAAACTCTACCGGTTTCAATACATTATAAACTCTACCGGTTTCAATAACATCATAAACTCTACCAGTTTCAATAAGTAATAAACTCTACCGCTTTCAATACATTATAAACTCTACCGGTTTCAATACATTACAAACTCTACCGGTTTCAATACATTATAAACTCTACCGGTTTCAATAACGTTATAAACTCTACCGCTTTCAATACATTATAAACTTTACCGGTTTCAATAACGTTATAAACTCTACAGCTTTCAATACATTATAAACTCTACCGGTTTCAATAACATTATAAACTCTACAGGTTTCAATACATTATAAACTCTACCGGTTTCAATACGTTATAAACCCTACCGGTTTCAATAACGTTATAAACTCTACTGATCTCAATAACGTTATAAACTCTACTGGTTTCAATACGTTATAAACTCTTACTTGGATCGTAGGCGTAGTAGGCTAACGTGTAGCGTTTACGGGACACGTCGTTGTAGAGGTGGAAGTGGACGTCGTGCCAGCCCGTGTGGTTGAGTTTGACACGGACCTGTTGCGTGAGGCTGTCCTCAAACTGGCCCGGCTCGCAGCTACTGTAGTTGGTGTCTGGCGCGGCGCTGTCGCTGTCGTTATAGTGGGTGAAGGTCAAACACACTGCCGTCGGCGCACTGAGGAGGACAAGACAAGATCAGACTCGGTGATATGGTACGCATTTTGCTAGCAGTCCAGTGGTATAGTTTGACAAGCTTCAGCACCTAGAGAAAGGCAATTTACATACAAACATTTCTTCGTCTCACTTACGCCATAAATGAGTACCCGGTTACATGCAGTGGAAGATCTTGTCAATTTTGCTAGAGTGGAGGTGCGTTTTAGGTGTTGCTCATCTGTGATTTCAGAAAGTCTTAATGTTTGTAATAACCTGTCGGGGAACCCATGTAAATTTAGCACTAAGAAACTTTTAGCGGAGAAAATTAAGAGAAACCAGGGCATCCTCGATGTTACATGTGATGAGAATCTAAAGAGTAAAATGAACATATCGCGGGCCTTTTGAATCAGAACTTTCGTGTTCAAACAACGTGCAAGATTTCTTGTACCGGTACACATGGAGTTAACGGAGAAAGAATACGCATTGGTTTGATGGAAAACGACCGAGCACCGCAAGAAACTACAGCCTAGGTTTCAAAACTGGCATTTCTTTAAAATAAAAAAGTTAACAAAAGGTAAACTGTATTTAATTTAATTTTTGTCACAATTTGGTAGCAACCGATCTCTTCCAAACACCCCCACCCCGCCTCTTCCTCTAGATGACGTTTCTAGTTAATCAGCGAACGATCATTTCCTACAGACACGACTTTTCACGCACTAACTCAGAGATCGTTAGACTTCAAACCAATAACTCATTCCGATACATAGTAATACAAATAGCCGGAAGAGCGCAGTATAATAACAAACCACTCCCTAGAAGGTAGTCAGAGAGGCAATCAATCGAGGGCTTGGTTGCTTGAATTTTGAAACGTCTCTCTTCAACTACAAGGTTATATCAGGCACGGCGCTTGGGACAATTGAAAGCGTGCTGCCACGCTGTGATGTACGGAGCGCTGCATACACCACACCCAGTCACATTATCCTGACACCGGGCCGACCAGACTTAGCACTAAATCCATAATGCCAGACACCAGGTGGATCAGTTACTAATACCAATTTTAAAAGTCCTTGGTTTGACTCGGCCGGGGATCGAACCCGTACCTTCCGATCTCTGAGCGAGTGTCTTTACCACAAGGCCACAGAGCCGGTCTAATCAATCGAGGGCAGCTACCTTCCTATAGCCAATCGCGCCCAATCAGTAAAGTTCAACATCAAATTTGTACAACTGACTTCAACCTGGAAAATTCAAAGTTTTGTTCTCACGGGGTTCGAAGTATCCCGACTGTTGACACACTAAAAATAAGAAAAAATACTCTAATCAAAACAAACAGTGCTGGCAAGTTATGGTCTGCCCACTGCCTGCTATACACACATAGCGCAAGACGCCCTAAAACTGCTGAGCTTTGCCTTTAAGTTCATGTACAGGCAGTTGTTTTTTTAAAAAAAAGCATATTTTAATGCAGCGCGCGCTTTAATTAAATGTCCGAACGCCGCGCATTATCATTTCCTAGCAAGCGGTAATGAACTAGATGTAAAGTATTGTGTTAGAGACAGAAAAGCTGAGCTACTGTAGCTGTCGGAACCACCTGTGGCCATTTTGCAACATGTGAGACGGAAAATGAACAGGGTTTGATGTGAAGCTTTTCCTTCCAGAACTTTGTGACCAGGAATAGAGAAGGTACTAAATTTTCGGGGCGTCATGATCCAGTAGTAGACAATCGGCAAGCGGTCTGAGAGGTTCCTGGTTCAACAACAAAAACTATGTGACCTGCCAATACATGTAATAGTAGAGAGTAGGTATCGAGTAGTATCGTAGACACTCGGTTCGCCGACCAAGAGGTCCTGGGTTCGAAACCAGAGTCGGCAGGTCGGAGTTGAGTCCTTGAGAAAGGCTATTTGCACCCATTTTCCTAGCCTCATAGCGACTGTTATTGTTAAAAGAGTACCTGGCTACAAGCAGTTAAAGATCATTGCTAGACAAAGTGCAGCGCTTTAAATTATGAGCCTCTGTGGGTTTAGAAGGTAATTTCGTTGGCCACAGCCACGCCGGGGAACCCATGTAAAGCGCTTAGTTAAAGCAATTTAGTGGATACGGTGCTATTCAATAAAACTCTCTTTACTTTAGAAGACCATTCTATTTGCTGAATAAGCAGCTACGAACAGCTTAGGATACGTTAAACAAATTAAAAAACTAAACTAAAACTAACAACGCTGAACTCTTAGAAGTTCTGGGACGAGCCAGCCAACCCAGCCACATCTACACCAGATTGTAACAAAAAAAAAAAAAAAAGGAAAAAACTACATTTCTCTCTCCTCACAAAAGAGCGTTAATGAGTACACATGGAAGCACATCACTCTGTGGTACAGTTTTGATAAAGTGCCAGCATAGCTTCAATTAATTCATACACACTGAATATAGGCC
Organism: Elysia marginata; assembly: GCA_019649035.1. NCBI lineage: Eukaryota > Metazoa > Mollusca > Gastropoda > Plakobranchidae > Elysia > Elysia marginata. The sequence goes on from BMAT01012720.1 coordinate 149,386, forward strand.
TAAGCCACGTAGGGTGGGGGAAGGGGAGAGCGGGCGGATCTATCAAAGCAGTTACCATTTTCTGCATCATCTGTATTTTTACATAAAGACAAGTCAAGCTTATGAATTATTCGCGTTAATATGCGGGTCCAAAACGCAATCTTCACGACATCTGGATCTAGAACAAAATGTTGGCTCCATGTTACAACGCGGCCGCTCGCTGTCCCCGCGCGGGCAGGTGGTTCACGGTTCATAAGACTTTTTGTGGTTTCTACTGTAACAGCAGAGTTAATTGATAAGTAAAAAAATAACAATAAAATAAACAGTACTTTCTCTACAGCCCAACCCCAGGGCCCTATGCTGTCGGCGCTTTACACCAGAGCTAACAGCAAACGGTGATAAAAGTCTAAATGATAAAAGACACGTGTTATATCAATGACATTATCTATAGAAACGTCAATTACAATAGAACAAATAAAATTAAGAACAACAAAATACCAACCATTCTTAACATATAGCCTAGATATTATATAATTGAAATAAAAATGTATACAAAAGGTGATAATAGTAGAACAACTGAATTGAGCATTAGTTACAAAAAAAAAAGATAACTTGGTAACACACTGACATAATTAGGGCATACAGGGCACTTTCACCGCGGGACTATTGTGGGAGTCCACCACCGCTAGGGCATACAGG
>BMAT01012720.1:195188-205866 GCA_019649035.1 Elysia marginata
ATATTCAAATTGAGACATTAGACTGGTTGAGAGTCACGTGACTAATCTCATTTCCTCCTCGAGCACAACACTGTCGTGTCAAGTCATGGTATTCTTTTTGCCGCACATGTGCCAAACTTTTCTCGATACTATAAATTCAGAACTGGCCTGTCGCCCCCCCCTTCCCCTTTTTACCCCTCTCTATCGTTATATAGACGATAGATTTCCCTTGCATCACAACAAACTGCCAATTAAATGTTTAATCATCAATGCTTTAATTCTGTTCGGATTTTCAAGGCCGATATAATAAAAAAAAAAAATTAAGAACTAAGAATCTATAATGATTTACGGTGAGGGGGGTACTTGGCTATTAACAGAGAAAAATCTTGTCAGGTTGCACATTCAACGCGCTCGCTTAATGAGTTTAGAAGGTCATATGCTTGGCGATACATGTCCTGCTGATGAAACCCATGTAAAGCGTTTACATTAATTTAAGTGGCTTAGGTCACTAATAGGTCTAAAAAAAAAACGAAAAAAAAAAAAGAAAATACTTCATTTCACTTTTTACTTTCTGGTAGGCCTACAATTATGGCTGCTTCGTTATATGGCTCTACCATTAACTCCTTACGGTGAGGGGGGTACTTGGCTATTAACAGAGAAAAATCTTGTCAGGCTGCACATTCAACGCGGTTTAGAAGGTCATATGGTTGGCGATACATGTCCTGCTGATGAAACCCATGATAGGCGTTTACATTAATTTAAGTGGCTTACGTGCTAAAGAAAAATTGAAAAAAAAAATAAGAAAATACTTCACGTTTAACTTTCTGGTAGGCTATTGGCAGAGAAAAATCTTGTCAGGTTGCACATTCAACGCGCTCGCTTAATGAGTTTAGAAGGTCATATGCTTGGCGATACATGTCCTGCTGATGAAACCCATGTAAAGCGTTTACATTAATTTAGGTGGCTTAGGTCACTAATAGGTCTAAAGAAAAAACGAAAAAAAAAAAAAAGATAATACTTCATTTCACTTTTTACTTTCTGGTTGGCCTACAATTATGGCTGCTTCGTTATATGGCTCTACCATTAACTCCTTTCTTTGAACTTTTATTCTTTGTTTATATCGACTCACCAAGCCAAGAGTGCTCAGACATTTATAAGGCAAAATTAACTTGATGTATAATCCGCACACTAAATATAATGTGTGTGTTTTATGTCGCGTCGACCGAGACAGGATCCCTTTCTCATTAGTTTGGTCGGTTTATGTTATCTAATCTTGAGATTGGGAAAACCCCATAACCCATTGTTCTGGTTGGAATGATGCCCACATGCAATTAGACAACAACAACATAAAACTAAACACGCAAGATAAATATTAATGTGAACACGCCCACATAAAACAAAAAAACCGGACTTGAATGATACCACTATCTACTACGCCTTGGGAAAGCAATTTACCCTGACTTTCCCCAGTCCACCCACCTGTAAAGTAGGTACCTGGCTATAGGCAGTGCTTTAAATTTGTGGAATGTTAGTATTTGAGCGCCCAACAGGCTGCCGTACTGCAATGCTCTGAAATATGAGTTGAATTGGCTTTGGTGCGTATAGGCCTGCTGGGGTAAGTATGTTAAGTCATGAGACTGCCTTCGGCGGTCTCTAAAGATATTTATTATTTATTTATTTACACACATACGCACGCGCGTACATGGCATGGACTTTTATCAGTTATCTCTCTGCAGCCTGTTCAGTCTATATTTAGGGCAGCCGGCCCGTGAACTCTTTAACCTCTGATCTGCTTTCCCAAGAACTAAACCAAAGTTCTCAACTATCTATCTATACCTTGCACACAGTCACACACACATACACACGCACACTGAGCCTTTTCGAAAACCTAACGTCGCATAAGTTCTGAACTATCTACCGCCTGCACACGCACACAGTTCAACTATAGCCTCGTTGCTTTGTTTATCTTGAGACTTGTGCAATCAACACCCTACACAAGCCACCATGCTTCGATCAGCAGCCCGACATACAACGCTTATGTCAAAGTCAGACACAGGAGAGTTTGTAGGTGCTTGTAATGTGAACGATAACATTTCGATATTATTTCTCTTGATTGGCCATTGACACGAATGAGATATGAATCGTTTAATGTAGGGTGAAGATGTCAATCTAACTGAAGAAAGTATCCTACTGGATTTTATAAACGAAGAGGGATGCAAGCAATCACAAAAGCATGGAATTTTTTAGACCTCTTGGAAGTTTAGTTAGTACCGTATACTGCCTCGCTCTGTTATTGAACACCCACTGAAAAGATAACTTTTTCAGAGCTGCTCGATATTTTGACACGCAACTTCAGAATCAACATTAACTGAATCTAATGGCCACACAAGGATAAATCTCAATTTTGACGGTTTTCCCTAACTTTTGAAAGTCTTCAACTTGCTAACTTTCAAACATCTAAGCTAAAGAAAAATGCAGAAAAATGTTTTAAAAAATCGAAAACTTGCATCCCTGATTTAACAAATAAACTTCCAATAGCCACCCCAGAGCATCAATGGAATATTGAGTCATAGAAGCCAAAGTTTCCTATTATTTGTTTTTTCCTGCAAACTAGCACACAAAATAATAAAGGAAGAAAATGGAAAAAAGAGGGAGGGTGGCAAAGCAGTGTTGAGTCTTTTTTATGTAGAAAGAGAAAACCAAGGCAGAAGGAATAAGCTGTAGGCCGTAAAGAAAAGGATAGAGAGAGAGAGAGAGAGAGAGAGAGAGAGAGAGAGAGAGATTGGATTTTTTTTTCACGCCCAGTACTTCATTGACATAGATCTCAGTGCTTACGATCTCTTCATATTTAGTTTACTTCAACCCTATACACTTGCCAGCCTATCTCATGTACTGAAATTAAGTTTTAAAAATCTTCTACACTGTTTACAAGTTTAAAAAGTTTTCTATACATTTGCTTCAAATTTTACTATATAAGGACAATCTCTTCCAGATAATCAGAAATCTGAGAGCTTTCACCCCTCAAGATAATGTGTGCAAATCAGTTGTCTTATAATATTTTTGTCCGCTCAGCTTAGAGAGAGAGCGAGAGAGAGAGAGAGAGAGAGAGAGAGAGAGAGAGAGAGAGAGATGTTGCAACTTTTAGAGACGATTTCCTCCCTTGAGAATTATTCCTATAGACAAAGTTAGCTATGGAGAAGACTAAAGGTGTAGGAGTCCCACAAAATGAGTCTACATGCTGAGTTTTATGATGTGGAGTTGTATACATCAACGAAAGCTATACATCAATGAAAAGGCCCTCAAAAGCTCTTCATGGTGATGAACAGTTTTTTTCCATATCTTAATTAGGGTTTTCATTTATTGCACTTGAAAAACATTAAATCCAAGTGGTCTAATTTTTGAAAAATGGAGAAAATTGGACTCTCTTGTTGAAACAGCCAAAAAGGCATTACCGTACTCTAAATTAAAAAATAAATTTTAATGATTTTTTCCAATGGTCACATAAGTGGATATGAGGAAAAATAAAATAATCTTTTAAGTTATAAACCCAAAAACTTTTGATTAAAAATCTGGCAGAGTACCGGTACTAACAAATACCCATTTTCTAGGATCGGTTATACTTATAGCCGCACGTAGATTTATTTTGTTGAGCTCTACACAAATGTCTTGAAGCCGGAGCAAATAAGTGGAAAACTCTAATTGAAGAAAAAGTCTTTTGAAAGTTGGTTTATCCCTGTTTTCCTCTACATTGAAAATCAAAAGAAGTTTTTAAAATCTTTCCACAAAATTTTGATAATTTCATTCACTATCAACATTTGGAAGCTCAGAAAAATGCACTCTTGAAAATAGGAACTGCTTGTAGCCTAACAATCGCCACATACAATTTTCAAATGTACTGATTGTGAGGCACAGATTATAATGAAGTAAAAGATAATCCAATAAGGCCACTGCAAAAAGCACCTGACTCAGAAATTAAAAAAAAACTCATGGATACGGAGATGCCGAGATGAGGGCTGCTTTGAGCAGCGGAAGGATATATAGGGGAATGGTAATAAATGTAGATAAAAAGTGACAGAAAAAGAGATACTAACACTTATTTAATTTACATACTGCATCAATCTATCACTAAAATATCTATACTATTTTTAACATTTTTTTGTGGGGGTGGGTGAAGAATTAAAAAAAAAAGCAAAAATTATTTGATGAAATCTTCGCCTTCCCAAATTTAAGTTATAACTTGACCTAAATTACTGACAATCTAACTAGAAACAACTTACCTTTGAAATAAAGCTGATCTTCAAATATTCCAACTTTTCCATTGGTAATAAGCTTTCCACCCTTCAAATCCGTAAGAAGCTCAAGCTGTTTATCTTTTTGTTTCTCGCCGCCTTTCACTGCCATTGTTGCTAAAATCTCAGACTTCAAGGAGATATTTCCAGGTTTGACCACAGTGGTAACAACCTCTGGGTCTGGAGAAGTAATGATGAATTTGCCATCCTCATACCAGAAGAACTGGTAATGGGGTGTCTCCTGCTCTGTAAACCGGTCCACAACAACTGCGTTTGCAGAGAAAGCTTTCCCTGCAGCAAACGTATTGTTCAATCTCTGGTATTCGAGGTTTTGATGAAGCTGGAGATGACCATTCAGTCTGTCTGTAAATAAACAGATAAAAAAAAATAACACAGCATGCTCGACTTTTCCCTATAATTTATATAGAGCTTTGGAAACTAAGCTGCAAATATAGCAATACCTATTTATAACTTTTTTATCAGCCGTTATAAGAATGGACATCTACGTGTATTATGAGTTTATTGAAATAGGATGTTAAGGTTAAAAGTCTGATATTTCTAGACATTTGCAAGTCCGGTGTAAGTTTTTATAAAAACTAAACTTAATGGATTTATATTTATACTGTAGTACTTATTTTTTCAAAAAAAATAGAATGTAACTAAGACTTCAAAAGAAAAAAAGAATACTCAATAGGTTACAGCAGGTCTCTTGTTTGTAATAATTCAATTTCTTTGCAAAGCTTTCCATTGCTTACATCACAGAGCATATTAGCTACAAAAAGGAGTACTTGCCTACACTATTTAATTCCTTTACCTATATAATAAATTTATGTATTATTAATGTCAACTCTGTTTCTCATGATCCAACAAAAAATTGATTCAGACAAGAGTCTTGTGATTAAACTGCAGGTCCATCTTTAAGAATGTTTCAAAGCATTTTTGATGAAAAAAAAAAAGAAACCAAAAAAAGAAAAAGTCTTACTTGTCAGCACAAATTTCTTGGTTTGAAATGCCACTATCTTTGATGGGTTTTTCACTTCAGAAGCAACCACTGTCATAGTGTAATCCCCTGCTTTCACCGACGTGTTACCCGAACTTGGAAATGTCAGAGGAATTTTCGCTTTGAATTCATCTTTTGTTTTGTGAACTTTTTGGTCTGCCATAGTCATCCACTGATATTCAAACCTGACGCAAAGAAAAAATTGTGGTTGATCATTAGAAACATAAAAATTTAAATGGAAAAAAAAATTTGCTTTTTCAAAACGTGTAAACCAAATAATGTAAACTGCTTTAGATGAGGTGAAACAGGTAAAAGAATTCAGACTTCCTCCAGTCAGAGAGAAACCAATAACTATAAACAGGTAAAGAACAATTTAATGTCCTTAACTTTTCTTCACAATTTCAGTGCAGAAAGCCTTCAAGGAAATATCCTCTTTCAACAACCTCAATCCGGAAAAATTCTAAACAAAATAAAAAACTTTTCTAAAACTATCTCAGTGCTAGAAAGCCCCTTACAAAATAATTTTTTCAACAATATGGGGGCAAAAAATTGCCCCAAACAAATAATTAATTAATTATAAACTATCATTCCTTCCTTACTTTGTGCCCTGGGGAATCTCTTTACCATCCTCTGTCTGCAACTCAGCGGCAAAAGCCAAAGTGGAATCCAGGACCGATGGGCCCGGGTTTGTCAAGGTTAGCCGGTATTTCACTGTGTAAAATGGAAAGTCATGAAATTTTTTAAAATAGAAATGAGCGAAGTTTAAATTTGTAATAAAAAAGTAATATGCAAGAATAACAAATGATTCCATGGAGGAAAATCAGCTGAGCAATGCAGCTTTACAAAAAAGAATGTTATACACAAGTTGTTCGACAGTTTTTGTTTTGATTTCGATAATAGATTTTTAAAAAAGTAAACCCCAAAAATTTCTAGCAGTTTATACAAAAAAAAAACCAAATCAACAAAAAAGAAAAATAAACAGAGATTCAGCAAACATGTATATGTGAGCAAAAAAGAAAACACCAATTTCTCTTCTTCCTGGCCCTGGAATGCAAACTGAGTCTCATTCATAAAAAGAAAAACTATTTGTTTCAATATTTGCTGTATTTAAGACAGTGAGTGAAGCACTTATAAATGAACAAGACAGTCTTCACATGAATCAATTACATAATTTCTTTGCTACTACTTAGCTTTGTTGAGTTTTCAAAATTTTATAAAAATTGAACAACAATGGAATTAGCACGAATCTTTAAAAATTAATTTTTTAAAGTAAATTGGTAAAAAAAATTATGAAAAAATGTCTTTCCGGCTTCCAATGAATGTTACTAACACTGGCTCTCCAAATCCAGTCAAAAGACCTTTGCAGCCAGTCGCTCCAAATTCCAACAGGCAATGCCATTTACAACAAGCTTTATAAAACTCTACTTCTAGACAGTGAACAACTCACCTTCAGTAGAAGGCCCTAATGTAGCTGGTGGAAGAGGTGGCAATGTTGTCTTAGGTGTACTTGTACTGGTACTCGTCGGTGGGTCAGTAGGTTTACTATCATTACTACTTGCTGACGTAGAAACTATCCCCAATTCAGTACTATGAACTTCTCCATGCAATAAACAAAGAACTAAGGTTTCTAACATTAACCTCACAGCTAACATTTCACCAAAGCTATTCATGTTCATCAACATATTCAAGGTGCTTTGGAGAAGTGAGGTTTACACTTTTGTGTTTGGTGGAACTTCTAGATCAAATGTAAAACTTTGATTGAAAGACGAAAACTGTGGAAGAGACAGAAAAGGTCAATACAGCATTACATTAAGATCTAACTCCAAGAGCTTTGAGATAAAAATTTTATATATCTTTTACAGTTGACTTGTAATTTCCAATGAAATGCAATTAAATTTTTATATATAAAAAAAAAAACCCACTGATAAAATGGAGGGCTTACAATTAAGAGCAATTTTATAAAATAATCAATAGTGGTACCCCAGTGTGAAAATACTACCCAATTTTCCTCTGCTGCTACTACTGCTGTAAGAACCAAATCTATAGGAATAAGTCTCTTTGTGAAAAATAACAAAATGAGTTCTACTAGAATATACTCATATCATATAGTGAGGTAAATCTGAACCCCCAGTTACTGGTAGTTCCTATCAGTATGTAGTTGCAAGGTGGGGGTTGAAAATACGGCTCTCAATAGAAAATACTTACAAAATGAAATGCTCAATTAAATAAAAATCTTTACACACTACCTGTACAAATTCTAGATTATATATCTAGATCTAGATCATATCACTATTAAGAGGAAAGCAGATTTTGATTCTAGCAAATGTGTAAATTACTAACCACGATTTCCTTTTGACTAGAGCTTTATCGCATTCTGTCAGAATCAGCTCAGCAACTCTGCATAGGAATTTACTCCAAATTTCACGACTCTTGAACGGATTCACTAATGATTACATCAAGACGATGTAAGTCTCCAGACAAGTCTGTCAGTGTTTACTTTTTCAGAGCTCTGTCATGTGATAAAGAAGCGAGATAATGCCTTTTGGCTTAAAACTAGGCCGAAATTTAATTCGTTTAATTTGTCGCTTTGTAATATTCATTGCTGTAATAACCAAACATTTTGTTTCATATGAAACAAAATATTAACAATACAGTAGTTCATACAATTTTTTACAAGTTTTTAAACATTTAAATAAAAGAAGAATGAATAAAAATGAAACTAGACAAATACCTAGTTCGTTTAAAAAGACTCAGAAAATTTGCTGGCAGAGCAGTACACAAGATCGTCAAGATGGCTGCCTCCACGACGAAAGGAAAACAACGTCCCAAAAATCGAAAAACCAAAACATTTTTAGAATTCGATGAAAAGTTGCGACAGTAAGTCTCAGAGTTGGTAGTGTGATTGGAAAGATATTTGCAGAGGAATGGTACTTTAACAGTTTTAAAATGTCTTGAGTCTAGAATTCAGAACAGAACAATTAGACATGGCAAAAGTTGTGCGAAACTGGATTCTTCTAAAGTTCTAGATACCAGATTGGTCTATTAAATCTAGACCTGTAATTCCCTATTTCTAGAAATGAGATTTCTAGTTCGCTGTTAAATAATTCATTTCTACCTATTTCTGCCTTTCTATGTCCCTCCATTTCTGTAAATAGCCCCATACACCAGCTCTCCATCCCTCTATACAGTGTGCCATGCCTTCTGGATCAGCGTGGCTCTGTCACGTCTGTGGGTCAGACTTGTAATACGGCGCCGCGGGTTTGATTCCCACAATGACACATGTTATAACTGCCTTAGGGAAGCAATTTATCCACACTTTCCTCAGTCCACCCACCTAAAAATGGGTACTGGCTAGAGGCAGAATGTTAGTATTTGAACGCCTAACTGGCAGTGCGCTGTAATGCTCTGAGAAAGATGAGTTGAATTTGCTTTGGTATGTATTGGCCTGCTCGGGGAAATATGTTAAGTCTTGAAACTGCCTTTGGCGGTGGAAGACTAAATATTTTTTTTACATATCAAATGAACCACATCATCTCGACATGTTTACTTTTGTCTACCTCTATACGTCTGTTGCCCTGTCAAGTGTCATGTTTGCCACTGCATCAGTCTTTGCATCCATTTACCGTCGCTAAATCTAACCACATGTCCAGCCCATTTCACTTTTTTTTAACCCCTTCGTGACATATAACGTATACATGCTATACGGCCTATTTGTCGTGACAAGATGCAGACGCGACATCCTCAAATCAGCGGATATTGCCGTTCCCTATGATGCTTAGTCATACAATGTACATCGTGTTTTGCACTGCGTAAGAAGGATATTTAATGCAGAGTTATTTGAAATCTGACAATGTAATTGGAGTTCAGCAATATACGAATAATCCCTTCTCTAACCAAAAACAGCCACGTTATGGCGATTGACAGAACCTTTGTCATGAAGGGGTTAAGGCTGTTCATATCTGTACCCTCGGGCCGGGATGTCAATACTTGGCATAATCCTAGGATCGGCCCGCTACTGTGAAAAGCGGGGGGCCTAGATAGCTCAGTTGGTAGAGGCCTCGCTCCGTGGCCCAGAGGTTGTGGGTTCGAGCCTCAGCTGAGCACAGTGCGGGCCCGTGGTGGTTGGGTCGGTGTCATTATAATGTGACCGGCTGAGGCTAAGTCATGGTATCCCCGCTAGTCTCTGGGTGGCAGCCCGTACATTGTCATTGGGACCCAAGCCCTGAGAGCACCTTTGAAGTGGAATTGGGCTTGTAAAATATCCTTCAATCAATCTACTGTGAAAAGCGCATATTCGATTACTTTTTACAGCTTCCGATTTTTATTGAGTACACTTCATGTTCATTCACCAAACAAAGCGTAGTGCCTTCTACTTCTAGGTTTCATTCATCACCTGTACCAAGGCTCTTGGCTCGCTGTCACTCAGCTTAGCCTAGTACATGGTTGCTGGCGGACAGTGTGGCGTCGGTTACTCTGGTGTGTCTCTATAATTTGTTCCAGTGATTGGCCTGCTGGCCCTAAGTTTGATGAAAAAAGTGTGAGAACTGTAGTGGGTGGAGAGTACATGAGAACTGCTAGTACCTTTTCTAGCCCGATCATTGTGCCACTAATGTGGGGTGTCTCTCTATATTCTGTTCCAGTGATTGGCCCGCTGATTTTAGAATATTGCTAAAAGTTGGTACTCATTACATAATGGGTAGAGTATACTTGTACTTGTGAGATTTAAGATTTTAGAATATTGCTAAAAGTTGCTAATCATTACATGCATTGTGGTGTCTTGATTGTATAAAGCATTTTTCAGCGCAAACATTTTTTTTTGCATCAATGAAGTTGCTACTGTCAAAAAGATCACTGTTTTTTGTGTCAAGATCTCTCAGAAGTTTTGCGCTCAATCTAACAGACTTTTGGAAAATAAAGATAGATTTACACCAATGTCCAGGTTTTATACCAGAATGATTGCAATCCATTGATAACTTTTTAAAATAAATTCTCTTTTCATATTACAGTCAAACCTGCCTTGACGACCACCTCTCTGAGAAAACCACCTGTATTGACGACCACTTTACTATGACTCCCTTGCGTTTTTTCTATATTTTTATACTCTGCATGACGACCACCTTCCCAACGCGACCGCGGGCATCTTTTTTTCTTACACTATTCTATATAATCTCTGTAAAAAAAACTCTCCCGAGGACGACCACTCTTAATCGGACAAGTGCGAATTTGTTAGTTTCACACCTCCTTACTTCACGATTATACGATCATGTAACTGTTTACGTGTGATGTAAACCTACAAACAAAGTGGCCTGTGGTTACCAGATGGCCAGCCACCGTGACGGTGAAACCGATACTCGTGCTTTGGTGCGTGCCCCTCCTCCCTCGTGCTTTGTTGTTTACCTGTGGTCCGTCT
>BMAT01012720.1:301898-316969 GCA_019649035.1 Elysia marginata
CAAAAAGATGCTTTTGACTAATCTAAAACTAGACAATATGAACATTTATTGTACTGTTGTTCGCACCTCCTGTCACTTCTGCTGCAGGCCCGTCACCGTCGCCTGCAGGGGCAGATGTTGGGTGCTGACCTAATGATAGTAAAAGCAATAACAATAATATTGATAATGATTATAAAGCGGAACCTCAGATTCGGGAACCTTGATAATCCTGAAACTGGAGAATTGGAGAAGGATTTGAAAGAAACGGAATTTTTCCTACATGAATTACCCTATTACAGCCGGAAGAGAGACCATGCAAATCAAGATATACTTGGTAATTTTACTCCTTATAGCTAAACACCAATCACTTCATGCAGGATAGAACACATATAACTACATCTCATCCATTAGCCCTTGCTTAAAGCTGGATAAACAAAATAACAGTCAGCTCTGCTTTAATTCAAAGTTGTTTAAGTCGATTTAAGTTTTTACTAGACATTTTCTCTTTTGCGACCCATGGGGACAAAAACAACTACTTGCTCATAACTAGGATCTTTCACCTAAATTGATGTCATTGATTATGTGCCCTGAAGATCAACTCAAGCAGAATGGACTGTACATTTCTTAACCCCTTCGTGATGTAGTTTCTGACAATCGCCATGACGTGGCAGTTTTTGGTTAGAGAAGGGATTAATTGTATATTTTTAACATTGCCAAAGTCCAATTATATTTTCAGAATTCAAATAACTCTGCCTTAAATATCCCTCTTACTTAGAGCAAAACATGGCGTACATTGTATGACTGAGCATCATAGGGAACAGAAAAACCCGCTGATTTGAGGACATACAATGTACGTTCTATCTGCATCTTGTCACAACAAATAGGACGTACAGCATACATTATATGTCACCAAGGGGTTAAACTAACATTTGTTAAGAAACTACAGAGAAACCAAGCTCAGACCTAGACTAGAAAGGTTACGACTTGAGGAGTTGGCTGAGCTGACTGGCTCGGAGGCTCCAGGCATCAGAGAGACATGACAGTTCCAGCCGGCCTCCAGGCCCATCTTCTCTGCGAATACCTGAGTGAGCGACCAGAGAGATTAAAAACTGATTGATGAATTTGCTTCTATGACAAAACGTCATGAATCTGTCGTTTGTGATGATGAGCAACGAATGAATATTTCAAGCATGAAACTCAAAGCAACAGGATTTTTTTTCTCTCCAAATTTCAGTTTTGCTTAACACTTACAGCATATAATTGAAGCAACTTCCCTGAAGATAGTGAGAAAGATAGAAAAAAATGTTTAGTATTTAAATACGCCAAAAATTATTAAATAAAACTTGTTTCAAACGGTCCGTCTTATAAACTTATTTTCATATAAGTACAAGGACAGACTTAAAATAAAAGACACATAGCTCACAGTTTTATCTTACAGTTTAAAAAAACATATGGAAGTTATATTTTAAAATTACTTTTGTTTATTTTTCAGTAGTTCCTTTATTATTATTTATCATTAAAAAAAACAAAAAAATAACATGATCACTTACCCTGCTTCTGACCTCGTTCTCTTTAGAGAAATGCACAAATTTGATACAAGCCGATTCCAGTTTTGAAATAAGTGTCACAAAATCCTGAAAAACATAAGTTGTTCAAGCATGGTAAAAACATGAACCTCACAAATCTGTCAAAAAACCTAGACTTCCTAATGACATAACCTAGCATCAAGAATTCCGCCTAAAATAGATGCTGTTGGTGCTCTTCATTCTTAGTTGTTCTTTTGTAGTTTTTTTTTCTCTCTTTTATTTGCCAATTCTGTAATAAATTTTTGTGTTAACAAGTCTGTCATACAAAGAACCAAAGGAAAAAAAATAAAAACAAACAAATTGTGATTTGATTCTTAAGAGTGGATTCTATAGAACGAACGCAACGGAGAAATAAATCAGTGGTTTCCAGGTCAGCCTTTAAAACCAGAATCATTGACCTACAGAGACGGACTAAACATCCACATGCAAACAAAATTTTTTAATGGTGTTCCATTGACCTATTGTATTAATATCTTTAAGTGAGTTCAATCAAATAAAATGTACAATTAAAAAATTTAATGGTTTGAGTGTTGGTCTGAAACAGGCAAAAGTTTAACACTGCAAGAGGTAGGATGTTTGTTTATTTTATATGGTGTGGCCTGTCTATACTAATAAATTCAGCGTGACTGGCTGGCGTCAACTAAAATACCTTCCAACAAGGAAAAAAGATATAAAATCTTAATAGTACAGAAATTGACATGACCAAGAAATATGAAGCTGACGTAAGACTCTTTAAGTCTTACTCAATACTATAGTTTTAAGAAATAGCATTTTTTTAAATTAATACACTTAGAACTGAGGAGTAGCATAAAGAAGGACAACTCTCTATAAGCATACAGTTATGTTTGGTATTCTAAGGGGTTACTTAAAGCAAGTACAGAATTACAGCTTGATTACTTGTCTTAGCTAAATAATTTGAGCTTAGACCTCCTCTAAAAAAAAAAAGCTGAAAACAGAGTTACGTTCTCGTAATAAAAAAAAGGGCCACAAGTTATCTTTTGTCTTACAGAGCAGTGGCTAAAAGCTTCCTGTATAGCAACGTCTCCTCACCTGCCGCGCCTGGTACTGAAGGGAGATCATCCCTAGGAATGTTTGATGAGACTGAAGCATCTGGCCGACCCGCAGTTCCTCCACGGACGATGCTGGGCTCAGTTCTAGCAACGAGTCAACACTGTGAGATCGTTGACGCTGTAAGGTCTCACTTTCATCTCCATCCAAAAACACCCTGACCACAAGATTTTTGGGGTTTTTTTTTTAGAATGGAATAGAGAGAGAAACAGTTGATTTATTTACAGTCAAGTCCATATAAACGGAACCTGATTGTTCCATATACTTTCTAAAATCCACCCATATGTAGGTGCCTGACTTTATACATGTTGGCTACTTGTTTTGTAATGCTTACTGGCAGTAATTTTTTTGATAATTCAGAGTCAAATTTCGTCCACCTAAAGAACAAATAAAATACCGGACCTGTATAAACTTGAATTAGTTTAAAATTGTAAAAGCACCGCTTGCCATTTTGTGTATACAAAATGCTCTTGATCTGTACAAATATAGCTCAAAAGTGTAAAGTTTTTGACGTAAAAAAGAAAACTATTGCGTGAAAAAAAAAGATCTACATAGTTACAGTCTAGTAATGTAAAATAAATTAAAACTAATTCTATATGGACTTAAATAAATCAAACAAATGTGTAAACTCGTAAAACCCATTGAATTAATTGTTAAAAATATTACATGTCCCGCAACTAGTGCAAATAAGTCAGACGTTAGAAAAATCTCATTTGAGAAAATTGCTCTTTAAACTTTCTTTTTTTTTTTTTCTTTTGCTTCTTTTCAATCAAAACAAATTCTAATACCGCTCCAAAAAAATTTTGATAACATCATACAGTTTTCAATGTTTAGAAGGTAAAAACTTCTACCCGACGTCTTCTCCGTGTGCCACTTTGGTTGTGCTCGGGCTCTCCACCAGTTCAGTGTAGACGTGCTCTGGCCACTCCAGACTTGCCCGCGGTAGAGGCTTGTAGGCAAACGCTGTACAGTACGCTACCATTGAGTTGCGGTGATAAAAGTCGAGAATTCGCTTTCTGAAAACAGACATGAAGGGTTTCATGGCAAAATGCATTATACCTTTTTTTTTTTAAAACTTTGACATTTTAAGCAACGACAACTTTTTAAAATATTTTCTTTCTGTAAGAAATGTCATATTTCTAACAGAGCTTCACAAAATATAAGAGCATTGTCTACTGCGATAACGTAAATGTTAAAAAAAATTGCAGGGATGTGAATGACTGTTGAATAAAAAATCTGAACAAAGCACAACTTAGTTTCTTTTTATGATCTTGTCTAGATAGAACTAAATCTATGTCTACATAAATCTACCGCAATAAGGGTTTGGTATAGATCTAGATGTTTATCTAGATTAAAAAGAATGAGCAATATAATCAATCCTTACAGTACCCAGAGAGGTTACTTGCAAGTGGATGTTAAAGAACGGACTTTTAAAATTAAATATACACATAACATTAGGCTAAAATCTCAATACGAAAAAAAAAAGTTCAAATCAGATTAAATCTTAAATCTGAAAAATGTACATCCCTAAACTTGGGAAACCAGAGTTCAATTGTGAGACCAACCTGTCCAATTCTGAGAGCAGATGTAGGTCAGCACCAGTCCAGGCATCTGTACAACAGTCCAGCACCAGATCGCCAGTTCCCTGGGTCATCAGCTGACCAAATCCTGGTCAAATGTAGTAACATGTAGTGAAAATCAAGTGTAAAAAATGGTTACATTTGAGTATGTAGGAAGCAAGTGGAAATCAAGTGTAAAAAGAGGATCTTTTCAAAAGTACAAAATACAATTGAGAACTATTTCTTTCAAACACACATACCTCAACTTCTCTGTTTCCCTATGCTGATTTCCTCTTCAACCCTATCCAGTGAACGTCCTGATTTCCCTAGACAACAGTTGGCTTACTCCACTTGCCGAGATCCTAGAGGTCAGGAGGCCAGTTGATAGGGAAAACCCCCCAGGAACTCGGGTGTGACACGGTAAAGCCCTTTAGAGCTCTACTCTATCACCAAATTAGTTTGAACTACAGTCACTGATTCCTCAAACTGTTGGCAACCTTATTACCTCTAACATGTTGACACTGACTGCAAAATGAATGGTTTATTTTTAACTGCTTTGATAATCTTTATGATGTAGATTGATACAGATTAGAGATAAGCAGCTTCCCGTTTGTCATCCCATACCAACTAGAAGATAAAACTGATCATAGAGCTTCGAAGTTAGAAAACCAAGAACATCACAATACAGGAAACATTCATGGCAAAGGAAAGCAAAGAAAAAGAAAACCTTGAAAAGCATTTTCTGAAGTCACTTTCTGAAGTTCCTTTTTTTTTAAAAGTGTTTTTTGCTTACTAGAAGTGAGCTTTCTTTGTGTGTTTAAAAAAAATCCTAAACTCTTACCTCTACTAGATGGGACAGGCTTGGGATCATTTCAGGGATGTCTCCATGTGAGTGATTGTACATATGTGTGCACATTTTCTCTTCTTTCATATATGAGTGTAACGAATCAAATGCAAGTAAGATAATGCTACAAGCATAAAACGCTATACATGAATACATATAATTATATATATTTTTTATCAAGTATAAAGCGCCTAGAGCTTTTACTGGTTTTCTTTGACTTTGTGCTGAACTGATATATAATGATAATATACAAAGACTCTTTCACACTTAAAGGTCAATGTGTCGCACACCGTAGTAAACCGTGTCAACAATACTGAAATTCAAGTTTTTAAAAAACATTAAAAGATGGATGTTGTACACAATGTGAACGAAAAAATATCAACTTAAAACAAAACTAAAATCATAAAACTTGCATCACTATTTTTCACTCGCTCACATTAATATAGTACTAGTGACATGCCCGCAAATTTCGCGCTTTTCAGCAAAGATAGAGGAATTATTTCAGGTAAAGGTGAAAACGTGACCTACGATTGATTGAGAATTTTTGTGAAAAAGAAAAAGGTCCTTATATGAGAGTCACCGATCCCACTCAGAAGGTCCTACACTGCCCATGTTGTCCGTCTAACTAAGGAAGACTGCTAAACAATTATAATTATGGGCTCATGCACCACGGTTAATAAGGCCACAAACCTTGACCTAGATCATTCTGCGATCATCTGCCTCAGCTTTTTGGCTAAGCAGTGAGACGACAGCTCTTTACTTCTCTTCGGCATTTTGATGTGGAAAGGTGAGAGTTTAACGGCAAGTGATTGCAGGCTTCTGTGATTTCTAGTCCTAGAAGATGAAGATACTAAAGTAGAAATGAAAAGAGTAACCGAAGAGGACCTACAAACCAAATAAATTTAGACCGAGAGTTCTCATAGTTGCGGTAGAAATGGAAAGAGTTAACGACGACGATTACGAACCAAATAACTTTAGGCCAAGAGTTCGCATAATTGCGGAAAATGTGCATGAGCCCACACCAAACCAAAACACAGATTATTTTTTTTCATGAATTTCAGTGAAAACCGCATCTAAAACGGTTTTGTGGTTACGGAGGAGATAGTGATTGGAGCCCAACCGAACGCCTTTTATATAAGAGATAAGATAATTTTTTACCTGTGAGTTTGTCCCTTGCGACAACAGACACTTGGTTAGGCATAGGAATCTTGTGTTGAATAAAAGATCTGGCTCGGTTTTGTTTCTCTCGTTCTGCTTCTTCTTCTGGCTGAGAAGGATTACAAAAAAAATGAAATTAATGTTTTTAATTTCTAAACTGTTGCTGGTGTCTTCTTAAAAGAACTTTTGTTTCATATGTATATATCTAAACTTATAAAAAAAACTTATACACCGTCATTTAATTTTATAAATAAAAAAACCCCCTCAACTGATTGAAATGAGTAAAACTTCTAAAAATAAAAATATCAAGCTCCAAAACTGTCGTTTCCTATATAGGGATTGAGATTAGAGGTAAAACAAGAGTAATGTCTCTTTTCCGGAAGACAACACTCCAAAATACTATAGTGGTTATTGTAATCTAGACCTAGATTGTAGGGTAAGTTTCGTTAAGTTTCTTACTTTTGTAAACGATTTGACATCTAGAACTTACAAACTATAGAGCTAAATAAGAAGTTTATCTTCAAAATAAATCTGTCGCATAAATTTTAAAAGATCGTAATATTTGTATTTATAAGATAGTGGAGAGACATCAGGAAAGTTCTGCTACTCTTGTTGAAATCTCATTCCCTATATGCCCCAGCCACTATCACCGATTAGGATTTAAAAAATCTTTGATTAAAATGTTGAAAATCTTTATTTGAGAAAACACCTTTAAAAATCTATTTTTCTCTCTATATATCTTTAGTATAAAGAAAGTTTTACAATCTTTATGCAAAGTACTGATATATTCATCACATTTGTTTTCTGTTTGGAAGCGCAGCAAAAATGTATTTTTAATTAAAGCAATGCCTTGGGAGGTGAAAAATGTGCTATATGACCCTTTTGGACTGGTTGCAAGACATATATCCATGGAACCTTTTTCATAAATATCTGTGGACACCCAACCTACCACCTGTCTGTAAGCTCCTAATATAGCTTCCTGGCAAAAAACATTCACTGCATCGTCTGTGAAACCCATCTCTTTTGACAAAGAGCACAAGCATCTGGAGAGGTGGTGGGAAAGATATTCAATTCAAATACAATACGCTGCATAAATCTACAACTTGCTTTTTTCCTCTTTAACACACCATAGTACAATTTTTATGGGATCTGATCAATACTTGCATTTACCGAGGAAACAAAAACCTCATATAAAATTCTACCTATAATAAACTAAATTAGACTAAATTTTACCCTCCTGTTTGGTTACATTGGAAAATTATAGATCAGTGGTTAAGAGACTTAGCTACATTTTACAGTTTGATAAGCCACAGGTGAGATCTGTGCTAGGACATATTACAGTATCAAGAAACAGGGATGAATGTAACACTCAGAGAATCAAACTTTCTCAAAGTGAATTAATCTCATTCAGCTGCCAACCTCCTCAAGTACTGTGTTAAGTGAAAGTTAAGTTAAATATTTTCTCAGGATTCAGACTGTAAAGCAGTTCCTGAAAGTTTAACATTGCAAAGCAGTTTTCTCACCTCCTACCAACCACAGCGACGGTTTCTTTGTTCTCGCGTGCGGCACAGGCGACGTGGTCGGTGAACTGTGTGTACCACTCGGAGGTGTTCTCGTTACACGTGTTCAACAAAATATCCAGCCCCTGGGGTGCCACAAATTGTGAGAGAGAGTTTTCACGTTAAAACCTGGTCACATTGGTTATTAGTGGCCCTGGTCAATTAAATCCTAGCTAGTTGAGTAAGATCCTAAGTTTGCCATGGAAGTACAGCTTCAAAAATGCATTTATAAATTTCCTTTTAATTTAATAATAATTGCATTACGATTCTCAAAACTTTCTGCATTGGAAAGGTATCAAAAAATTTATTCCATGGCTTTGAGACAATGTGTTTCTGCAATTTAGAACATGACTCCTAAATAAATCAAATTACACCTCCCTGTTTACACAACAACAAATAACGTAGAACTGTTACAGTTTAGTTCAATATTGGCAAGTCTATTTCACAGGATAGTCAAATACCTCTTCAATATGGGTATTTAAAGATGAAAATCCTATCCCCTTAGCCATGTGAGAAAATTTGTAAAAAATTACAGACAGTCAGATGTCCACATATCAAACCATTTATGAAATTTTTATGCGCTCCATTTGAAAAAAAAAAACAAAAGCAAAAAGGATTTTTACAAGTTAATCAAGTTACTCTTTTAATTATTTTTTATCCTTTTCATGCAACAAGAACTTATACTATACTTTACTTAATTTTCTCCATCTCAACCTCTTGACTGCGCTGCGGACGTACCACGTACATCCAAAAATTGCAAGGCTATATGCGATTTGAACGTTCTAGGTACATCTTTTTTATAGCACTGTTTGCTTTGTTCGTCCGATACTAGACGTTTGAACTTTTCATGGCTATGTGTAGTCTCAGAGCATGCTAGAAGACTTCAGGCCTAGCCTAGTGTCTGCCAGCACTAAATTTATCACCAAAAAGCCTGGGGGATGTGAGTGTGTGTACTGTGGACCGCGTCCTGGCACACAGTGTGGGAAAATATATAGAAGGGGAGGGGTTAATCAATTATCGAATGAATGAAGAATGTCAATTTCTTTACCAAAGGTTTCAGAGCAGCAATGTGGTCCTTCCAGCGAGGATCATCAAACAGAAGGCTAAAGGCATCCTGAGAAAAGGTTAGAAAAAAAAAACAACTGATGATAAACATTATTGGAAATGTTTACAAGATTTTATTACTGCTTGATATAAAGATAATTGGCTAAATGTGAACGAAACAAAAAAGTGCTATTTGATTTTTAAAGTTGACAAAAAAATAACACCATAGATTCTGTTATTCTAGGAGTTATTGATTAGTAAGAACTAAAAACGAATGAACTTCCCTGTTTCTATGCATGGGAAAACAACTTCACAACAAAGTCAGGATAGCTCTGCTGCGTCCCAAATAAAAGCATTAGCAGATCAATACTGGATCGTGATTGGATCAGGCGGATCAGGCACTTTGCTCGTTTTATGTGTGTACAGTGCTGCACTTGGTCAGACCAAAGCAAAATTTAACTCTTTGTATACAGAATTACTGGATGATAGTAATAAATATTAATAACCATTTCAATAGTAGCCTTCCCTATAAAGTGCTTGAAATTCACAGTTCATTGTTTGATTATAACAGTAAACATCAATAGTTTTACAACACACAGGATAATATAATGATTACTAAAATATTCATGTTATCACTTTAGGTAAGCAAAACATATTGAAAAACACAAAAGTAAAAATTTGTTGTCTAATATATCAATTAATTATAAAAATGCAATAGCAAAAATTGCAGGCGATACTACGCCAGTTTTTTAATGATTGATATTTGATCTCTTGCATCTTTTCTTCGCTTCCCTATTGCCCATACCTACTTTGAAAGCACGAATATGGAAACTTGTTTTGAAATTCAAACCAGTACAAAATAAAGATCTTTGTTTTCACATTTCACATTCTTGCAAGCATGGGGGGATGAGCATGAAGCGGCCTTATGGATGGAATCAATTAAAGGAAACATCAAATTTGGGGAAGGAAGGGTTTACCTTGCCAGAGTCTGGAGTTACATCTAAGACTTCAATAGCACAGCGAGCATCAGGATCTGTGGGAGAAATTTGTTTCTTAATGTTTATACAAATAGGCTCAAGCAATACATGCTTCAGAAAATCTTAGTTTACCTTAGCTGAAGAGGGTAAAGTCTCAAATTTTGTAGCATTTTTTTTTTCTTAGAATGAAAAGATTTTGTCTTCGACCAAAGCAAAAATTTTGATGGGGTGACCAGGGACATATTGAGTTGTTCGTATTTTCTCAAAGTTTATTTTCCACACTTCAAGAGGAGAGGCTGCTAAAAATTCTAACTCTAGCCTTTCAGTAATCTGAGATATTTCCTATTGAAGCATCATCAAAACAGTCACAGAAAAGTGAATGACTTGTGCCTGAAATACACTGGTTGTTTCAAAAATCATAATAGCAAAATTGTAAATAGTAAGAGACCTACCTGACTCCTGGCGTGATCTTTTCTTCCTCCGCTCCGGACGTCTTTCTTCTTTATTCACTTCAGAGTTTTCTTCCTCCTCCTCTTGGCGTGGCTTCAGCGCTGACGAGAAGAAAAGCACCTTTTCAGCCGATGGGTTCGGCCAGGACAGGATGCCCTTTTTATCAACACAACACATCACCTGGAATCGGAAATGTTTCACAGTGGACGCATGAAACATCGTGTAACCAGTGCAAATAAACATAAGTTGAATATTGCAATTTTCAAGATGTTGTTTTGATCAATGCCTTAATATGAGCTTTCAAACATTCAAAAGTGCAAAAAATAATCAAAATTTTGTGATTAGGTAATAGAACTGCTCTTGATTTGGAATTTCAATAAAAAGAAGAAAAAAGTTTCGGCAATCCAACTGCTCACAAGACATAATAACGAATGTTGAATAAGATCTTGACTTTCGTTTCCTCTTCATTGGTTCTTATATTTGTTTACTTTGCTTTTCTTTTGACAACAAAAGGCTTTTGAATGAGAAAAAGGTCTAGGAAATACTCAGATCACCTTCTGACTGACAACCAAGCAATACCTTTTTAAGCTGAAAGCTTGGCTTTACCATTTTAAGTTTTGTCATACCCATAAACAAAAAACCCTATATAAAAATTTAACTCTTTTTGGTCGGAATTTTTCAGGCACTGTGCCGGAGTTATTTTTTCATGCGTTTCAGCAAAGTTGTCTACTCTCAATTTTTTTTTACCATAATATTGCTCTCAGCATTGCCTATCTCTCTGTCAACGCTGTGAAGAAACTTACAGCATTTGTCAAAGTTTGTATACTGTTTGCTTTGTCTTGGTTGAGGATGTAACAAAAAATGTCCCAACTTTTGCCAAATGCTGTGAGAGTCTTTAGGGTATAAACAGAGGGAGTTAGCAACGCTGGTAGCGTTCTTACGGTCAAGAAGAGTTAAGCCTCACCATTTGATTTTATTTTCATAATTGAATAAAATAATCCTCTAGGAAAATCAAAAGCTTAGACAAGCATTGAAATCTTGTACCCAATCAGCAATATACTTGTGAGGCAACCAGAATAAATTTGGAACAAGTCAGAATTTTGAAATATTGACATTTTCTTGTGATAACAGAGATTTTACTGAGATGATTAGTTGCTACATTCTATTGCCACTCTCAAGCCTTAAACGAGTACCCGGCTATGGGCAGTGAAAAATCTATTCAGTAAAAATGAATAATGCATTTCAACTAGGTGCTCGTTTATGAGTTCAGAGACAAATTTGGTTAATGGTGGCCTGTCTGGGGAACCCATGTAAAGAACTTAAAACATTATGGGATATTAGGCCCATAATAAAAATGTGCTTTACTTTACATACTTTATCATTACACGGTATAAGCAGCCCTATGCACCTTAGGAGATCTTAAACTCATCACATTACTTTACTTCACTGATTTCCTGGTGCTGGACTTACTGTGACGCTGCCCAGGGCATGAAGCATCTCAAAGTCGGGGCACACGCTGCCCTTGATCCCGATGAATGAGCTCCACACCGAGTGTAACAGCCTTCTCCACTGAATCTTCGGCACTGTGTCTTCCACGGAAATTGTGCTACAACTTCCAATGCTTTCTGTTGAGTCTTTCAAGTCCTGGAGATAAGATAAGATAAGATGGAGATAAGATATGTCTCATTTACAGGGGAATATATTTTTAAAAGCATCAACATAGAGATGTTACATAAATCTGATTCACAGTTGTGTAAATTTTTGGACAACTCATATTTAAGGGTTTTCAATTGATCAAAGTGTTCAAAATAGTTGCACTGTATCTTCCACATTTCTCTTTACTTTGTAAATAAAACTAAAATGGGTCAAGTTTGTTGCCTCTCTCTGAGAGTAGCTTGTGTAATATACCCTTTCAGAACATTGAAGTGCAACATAGATGAGGATAAACTGTATCGAAGTCCAGATCCCCTAGTTACTAATCAAACACCCTACCAAGTAAGCCACCTCT
The DNA here is from genome assembly GCA_019649035.1 of Elysia marginata. Taxonomy (NCBI): domain Eukaryota; kingdom Metazoa; phylum Mollusca; class Gastropoda; family Plakobranchidae; genus Elysia; species Elysia marginata. Next base: position 314,131 of record BMAT01012720.1, read on the forward strand.
CCCACCAAAGAACTTGCAGTGCAATGAAACTTAATTGCACCCATAAAGCAATAGTGCAGTGCTAAATCTGAGGTGACCAAGGCCAATCAGGCACAACTCAGAAGTTTAGCACATCCAGTTATTAACATTTCAAGATCTCAGTGCTATAAGTTTAGCACATCCAGTTATTAACATTTCACGATCTCAATGCTATAAGTTTAGCACATTCAGTTGTTAACATTTCACGATCTCAGTGCTATAAGGTTAGCACATCCAGTTATTAACATTTCACGATCTCAATGCTATAAGTTTAGCACATTCAGTTATTAACGTTTCACCATCACAATGCTATAAGTTTAGCACATCCAGTTATTAACGTTTCAAGATCTCAGTGCTATAAGGTTAGCACATCCAGTTATTAGCATTTCACAATCTCAGTGCTATATTGTTTTAACTACCATTTTGGCATGTATTTGGAACCAGTCATACCACCTGAAAAAAGAAAAGGCAAAGAATATTTATTTTCTTCAGGCATTTTAAACACTTAAAACTCCATACCCCCATTTTAAATGGTTGAGGTTTAATATATACAATGAAACTTTAAATGGCTGTAGCGCAAATTTAGAAAAAATGGAGATTGAACAAGATAAAACTAAAGTCTTTATTTTTTCAAAGTGTATTAGCTTTACTCTTTAAAGACGTTGACTACTTTTAACTCTATCTTTCTCATAGCCTGGGACATTTCATTTCAAAGCCAATGAAAATGATTCGTAATACTGTGGAAGTTTTCCTATTTTTAAGGGCTTCAATTCGAAACTAGTTTGAGCGCTTGTCACTGATCGACCCTGGACGCTTCAGAAATATCTTCACCTGTGACGAGCCAAATAAATTGTAGGCCTCAAATATGTACTCCTGTCCAAAGGTGTTGACCAGCGACCACAGGCCAGGCAGCAAGATGGGCAGTAGCGGTAGCACCCCGTGAACCTGCAGGGTAATAGTATTTTGTTTTAACAATCAGGGATGCAAGTAGCTGAGCCACAAATAGGCAGGACAATTGCTAAGACGCCTATCATTATATTGCCTGTCACTAATACCCAATAGCTGCACTTAATATAGAATCTTTGACACACTAAGAAGGAAAACTACAGCGGAACCCCTCAATAAAGACTGCCCCTCTTAGGTGACTTTAAATTTGAGGACGTCCCCTTACGCATATGGGTATGGTAATTTAACCCCTGAACTAAAACCCTCTTCTTATAAGACCTGTTTTTAACGACATTTATCCAGATCTTTATTCAGGAGTTCCACTGTATTTCAGAATGGTGTTTCTACACAGCTGTTTTATTTTCTATGAAACAATAAACTGTGAGTGTGACTGAATATTGCATTGTGAAACACGAAACAAAAGTTCTCTAAAAGTGATCTTTCTTTAAGTTAAAAAATATTAGTTTATAAATTTTTGGATAATAAGAAATTTTATATAAAAAAACCCAACAGATACTTTGGTGTTTGCATTTCTCTGCCTCTCTGAAGAAAGACAAATACAAATAAATATAGCAAATACGTTTTGAATTTGACTGAATAAAAGATATTCATCTTAATTATTTTAAGCTCAGATGAGGTTCTGTCATAAGATATTGTGCTTAATAGGCCTATATACTGTTTTTGAATCAAGCACAGGGTATAGAATTTACAAGAAGATTTTAGGTATTATTGTTTTTTTTTTTTTTAAATATATTTCTGAAGTTCTAATTTTTAAGACATAATAGTCAATCGGCCAACCGTTAAAATAGATCAAGAATCTCTCATAAGAAAACTGATGCAGCTATCAATCTATTTTTTCCCACGATAGCTATCAATCTATGATATTTTGATACCAAGGCTCTTCAACTTCATACAACAGCCTAGAAGGTAGGAACAGATGATAAGAATCTCAGTGATGGCAACCCCTAATTAACTGGTCCTCATTTCAGTATTTACCAAAGCATTTCAGTACTCACAAGAAGTAAGATGCGACAAGGGTAAGACTTTTTCTCGGAAACTGTATAAGAGGAGGTTACATGCAGAGGTTGCCAAGTCTTTGATATTTGAACTGTTTCAATTTTCAGTCCAGTACTTTAAAAAAAAGTTTTGAGTTTTCTCTCAAGTACACTACCGCACAATTTTTCCTTTAAAAGATGACTTCTGGTACAGTTTGCAAGTAACATCATCGTATTGTAGACATAGACTTGACAGGTTTTTCCCTCATTATACTAACCACAGATATTTTTCATAGGTCATAACTTATCCCAGTACTCAAAGTGTGACATCGGTACTTCAGTATTTTGTAGCCATTTTATTAATTAAATACTAAAACTGTTTACTAGTTGTAGGCTCTGGAATCTCAGATCAAGCGTGAGCAAGGGAGCTAACCTGCAAGACAATGAGGAACTCCGCCCAGTGGCCCCCGTCTTCGTCCAGGTAAAGAAAGCGGCACAGGTTGAAGGCCATCGACAGAATCTAGGGCAGACAGGAATACAATAAGATCATTATTTATCAGGCAACGCGCGGATCAAAATGTGATGTTCTTGATCTTTCAAAGTTGTAGCATCCACAATATGGAGAGGAATTTCCTCTGACTAACACCTATAGTATTGGTGTACCAGGAGATGCTCTATGTCATTGCACACAAAAACACTCTCTCGCTCTGTATAAAACTTGAAAGGATATAGACTGAGAATGGAGAGAAGTCAAAGTAATAATGATAATAATAATAATAATAATAAAAATAATAATAATAATAATAATAATAATAATAATAAAGAATTTTTACCCAACTTCTGCTTCCCTTACAATAGCAGAGTTCAAAGATTTAAAGAAA
>BMAT01012720.1:317337-328455 GCA_019649035.1 Elysia marginata
GACGTTATAGTGCAGCGCTCGTTCTCCAGTAGACTCAAAGGCTTCACCGTCTCATCATTAAGGATTTGTCTGTAATAATAACAGCGATCGATTAGCAGGTTACAGACACAGAAAAAGAACAAGAAATAAAACTTTATACAGTATACATCTTTAAGCATGTAATGCTTCAATATTATATATCGATGGCAGGCACATCAAACCTATGATGTGGCTTCTTTTCCTATATTAAAATCAGAGGTTTGATGTGTCTGCCATTGATATATATTAAGCGCCTTCTTTGGTCCAAAGGTTGGTAACCATGAGTCTCTATTCCTCTCTACTCGCAGCTTTCCGTTTGATGTCTTCATATGTACAATAATGGGTCCATTGCTTGATATCGTCAGTCCAGCTCCTTTTAGGGCGTCGCCTACCTCTTCTGACCTCAATTCTGCCCTCCAAGGCTAGTTGCAAAAGTTGTTCCGAGCTCACCCTTATAACATGACCAGCGTAGTGCAATTTCCTCTTTATCAGCTGGTCTAGCAGTCTTTCTGTTAATCCGCCGTTGTAGTACCTCTTTGTTGGTCTTGTGCTCCTTCCAAGATATTCTCAAGACTCTTCTGTAGCACCGCATTTCAAAGAACTTTATTTTATCTTTGACTACCTTCGTGAAGGTCCATGTTTTGCACCCATAGTAAAAAACCAAGAACACATAACATCGCAGTATCCTCTGTTTTGGCTCTATGGTTATATTCCTTCAAAGCAGCTCTGAGTGTTTTCAAAACTTTACCCTTGCCTTTTCTGATTTTATGTCGATTTCTCCCTTCCGATAGTATATGCCCCAGATACTGATACTTTGTCACTTGCTTCAGTGGGGTTCCGTTGATTAGTATGGATACTTTCTTTATATCTTTTCCAATATGCACAGTTTTTGTCTTTTTTGCATTCATTTCCATTCTGTATGTTTTGCTGCTTTTGGCTGTACTGTTGAGCATCTGCTGGAGGCGCTCAAGTGTCTCTGCCATAATAATTGTGTCATCAGCATGTCTCACATTTGTAATATTTTCACCAAATAAGAAATCCCTCTTGTTTCCGCCAGGACTTCTTGCAAAAGGAATTGGCTACTATTAGGGAAAATTGGTTACAAAATTTTAGGATTCTGATAAAAAAGGTATGAACTTGAATTTAAGATTGTACAGATTGCGTCCACTTTGGTTCAAATGGTTATTAGGGATAAGAATTTTAAGAGGGTTAAAAACTGAATTAAAAATAAAGCTTCTATCTTATACCTTTCTCACTTTATTATATGACAGTAAAAATACACTTTTTAAAATAAAAAAAAAAGTTATATAAGTTTGTTACGCAATTTTCATAGGTGAAAGGTGAATGATATTCAGAGGTTATAGAGGTCTTTCCTCCAATTGTAAGCACATCACCTTATAAATAATTTTTTTTTTATTTAAGTTGCCTACAGCCATTTTTTTAGATTTATGAATCAACCAGTGTTTGGGAACCGATTAATCAATCAGTATTTAGGAATGGATGAATCAATCAGTGTTCAGGAATGGATGAATCAACCAGTATTTAGGAATAGATAAATCAATCAATATTTAGGAATGGATAAATCAATCAGTATTTAGGAATGGATGAATCAATCAGCATTTAGGAAGTAAACCTTGAATGGTGAATACCTAAAATTTTTCAAGATTGGCGTCTCTTGCAGGATGAATTTCTTTGAGGACATCGGCACCCTTGGCTGTGGACCGTCCCCTTTGGCCTGAGGGCTCGAGCCGGAGAAAACTTCACCGTGCACTAGGCAAGTGTCATCCTGGGAAGATTCACAAAAAATTATTTGTTTATTGTTTTGCTGCCTCAGTGTTATTACATTGTCAAGTTTTTTCAATGTATGGTGGCATAGTAAGAGGGTGTATTATTGATTATTATTATTGATAAAAGGCTGTGATTCTGTCAATTGTAATGTGGGACAGAGTCTACAAGGGATAGCAAAGACACATGACTGCTTTGCAAAATGCTTCTTATTTTGGATCCAATTTAAATCACACAATAGTGTATTGCTGTAAATTTCATCTAAAAAGACCTTGCAGAATAAAAGAAATGAAAGAAAATCAAAATTGAAAATACGTCGATTGAGATAAGCGCTTGCCTCACAACTGACAAAATTTGTATGTGGCCATTTCTATATTTCTTAGCACATCCATTTAAAATTTATGACAAAGCACTGCAATGTAACAGAAGCAACATGTTTAACATCAAATTGCAACGACAGTGTTATTGTTTATGTTGTTTCTCACAACGCTTTGTCCACCATCACACCTGACAGCTTTACTACTTTTACTCACAGCCTCCTTTACATAGAAGAAAGAATATCTAACACAGAAACATTCAGGATTTTCGTAATTTGCACTTGACTTACACTCTGTCATATTAGACCGGATTGACATGATGCGTTTGTTTATAATTTTTTTTGTGTTTTATGGGGATTCTGTGTGTGTGTGTTTTTTTTTTTACTTTAAGTAACATTTTCTTCATTTTGTCAAAGAAAGTGATTTATCAATTGCTTTGATTTTAATTTTGGAGTAACCAAAATCTGAAAACAACAATGTTTTTCAAAAAAATGTCATTAAATATATTTGTCCTTATTTCTGTTTAAATTGAAATAAAAAAAAACTTTCCATTATATCAGGACAATAACACAAAGTTAAGAAGGTTTTTCTGGTTTAAATAACCATTCTCGAGCTGTATGCACATTATTACTAGAAACCGCATGAGATGAAAGAATTTACATCAACTGATTTGCAATCCCCTGGAGCGGAAAGACCAGGCCTCATGATGATTACATCCCCTTCAACCAGGAGCGGATGTGGCAAGTTGACAAGGTATCCGTCCCGCATTATCCACTGCAGTGAAATGCATGGAGAGATTGGCAAATGTAGCATGGGGTAGCTCCTCTGAACCCATTTGTTATCACTGGCTGCACCTGACAAAAGAAAAAGTAGGAAAAACATAATGGTAAAAAAAAGCACCAGAAACTATGATACTTTACCCTGTTTGCGACCCAGAAAAACCCTATCAAACATCCCATCCAAACATTTTCATGTCTTGGCATTCTGAATCCCTCACTTATTTATGAGCAAAACACACTTTAAATAATCAATATATCAAAATTAGGTGATTGAAAGATTTTAAATGTCTTTCAATCATTTGATTGCGCAGTGGATCTCTCCATAATTTATCAAAATGAGACCCTGAGATATGGCTTTCTATCATTAGAAAAGCAAAAAAAAAAGACAGGAGAAAAAGGCCATAAAAGTTTAGAACAGCTGAATAAACCTGAGACACAGCAGTGTAAGCCAGTGTTACAAAAATTAATATTAAGACATTTAATGACTGTAAAGTTAATCAAACATGGGCTTAGGTATAGAAACGTCTTAAGTTTCACCTGGCCTAAAAACTGGACAACTGACTGAGGACACCCCAAACTATTTTTATCAAAAGTTTATATCTCATATTGCTCTTTGGTGACTTAGACCTGGATATTCTAGGCTGCAGCACTATTCTGTTTATTATTCAAATGATAAAACAAGTACATAAAATGAAAAAAAATATACATATTTGACATAAAATATCCTATATTGTTTTTTTTTTCCTCCAGACAATCAATCATACTTCAACAGCTGTATCTGTTTCAAAGGAAACAATACAGTATTTCATGTGACATTATTCTTGTTTTAAAGCATGTGTAGCATCACTTAGATCATCCAGTTTTTATCTGTCGCACAAGCAGACATATCAATTTGTTCATGGTATACAATACTACACCTCTAGTCCTGATATTTGAAACTCTGCAGTATCAAAATTCAATTTAAGTTACCTGAATTTCCAAGTATCAGTATTTATTATAAAAGAAAGATAAATATCGGTAATCTGAATATGGTTCACATCAAACAAGTTAAGTATTCAATAATTTGGACTCAACAATATTAAACTTTAAAAACCATATAGTAGAGCTCAATGACTTCCACATACCACGTAAGGTCTCCAGAAACTTTACGATAAGATTGGAGTGCTTATTAAGTCTTCTCTGAATTTGAAGATAGAGCAAGATGCAATTTGATGCAGCTGCGACAAGAATGAAGATTGCCTCAAAGATCAGCCAAGCTTTTGTACCACTTGAGGATCTAGACAGCAATCGTGTTTAAAAAAAAAGTTTATGTTAAGACTTGACAGATATATGATTAAGGTTATGATTTCATTTGAACTGTATATAAGATTCTCCAAAAAAGAGAAATATCATACAATATTTTATCATTTTAGAAGCACATTGGATTTTAACTTAAAAAAAATATCTTGAAACAATATTTAAACATCACATCTTGTGATTTTCACATGCTGTTCAAAGGATTTTTCAAAGCTTAAATTTGCAAAAATTCCTAAAAATTTATGATAATTGCAATTCAAAAGAATGGTGTGTTATTTTGAGAACAATTTTTGGAAAGAAAAAGGGCTGCTCTACTAATTTCTGACTGTTTTTCATTTACACTGTTACACAAAAAGCCTCAAGGCTGATATACAAAATTTTCCCATGTAAATATTTTCAAATATTCTTCTTATTAATAATATTATGAAATATTTCACAGCCAGTGTAAACGAGTTGGATGTCAGAAATTCTAGTTTAAGAAAACAACTTTTGAACGTAGATTTATTCCTCTTTATCTCTATATTTAAAATGAAAAGAAATTAAAAAATATTTTGCTACTGCATTTTGTAACATTTTATGCAATTTCAGCATTTAATAATTCAGAAAAATGCATTGTTTAAAATATAAATGACTAATAATGTTTTAAAAATTGCTACCTTCGACTTATACAGCTGGCAAGAAAAATGGTAACTTACCTACCATCACTGTCTACAAATGCTGCTATAAAAAGAGAGACACTTATGACCAAGAGGCAAACAAGTGAAAAAGGGCTGAAACATGTAGATTTTCCCCGCATAGCGGAAAGAAAGTGCCGCCACTTTTCCTTCGTCTGAGTTCTTGTGTGTTCATCAACGACTTTGCTCAATTCAGTATGGAGAAACTGCAAAGCTTCCACCGTTTTGAGGCCGGGCATTTTGACGTCAAAATACTCTTTACTGGAAACAGGAATAAGAATAAGTTTTGTAACCACATAAATATTACCCTGATCAATTGCTTTCTAAGAGTAATTTGCATGGCTCAATGAGTATTCAAGTTTATAAAAATAATAACATTTATTTCTTATTCAGGGCTTTCCCTTTTTACAAGCTCAAAGCGCTTTAGATTGGGTAAAGCAGTCAAATAGATAACAAAATAGTTGACATTGAAACATATTTGACTTAAAAAAAAGATTATTGATTAGGTAGACATACAATGAAGGCAGTCCGGAAAAAGACAGCAAAAATAACTATTGCAATGTAAATGATGACCATAGCTAAAAGTAAAATTTACAAATAAAACGATGTAGAGAAAAATAAATTATGTCTTGAAGTTAAAAGCAAGCTACACTAAACAAATAAATGGTAGACATAAAAGAAAGATAAATAGTACCTCTGCAGAAGATGAAAAAAAATGTTGATTCATGTACAGAACTATGTAAGCAGCTTTGATGAATACAATATCACAAGTGCTGACAAAAACTTTTTATAAACAATACTTCTAAACTAAGTGTGATCACAATATCATATGCTTTGGAAAACAAATATTTTTTTTTGACTTTCCTTAAAAAGTGACAGTTTAAGAATGCTTTTCAAATTTTCCAGGAAGGCATTTCATGTCCATACACCTTGATAGTCAAATGTTCTTTTCCCGACAAGCAAGCGTTAATTGAAATATTAACTTCCAGTGTCTGGTCTTGGAAAGACATTAGAATTGAAATTTGATAGATCTGATTTCAGACTTGGAAGTGAGGCTTAGTTCATTGTAGCGCAAAAATGCTAATGACTAAAGATAAGATAAACAAACTGGTCACTCTCAACTTTTTATAGCTGAGTCCACGAGACAAAATGATTACTGTGTTGTATAACCTTGAAAATTTCGACTTACAAGTATTACAGAATTGTGAGCAACCTTTTGACCATTGTGACCATAGTTAAAGAACATCAGTTTTCTGTAACGAGGGCCAGGAAAAAAATGAAAATCTAAAAGTGGTAACATTAACTGAAGACCCAGGAAGCCACAATTGCCCTTGAATTGGCTAATACAGTATACTATTTTTAAAATCTATTTATTTTTAAGGCAACTTGAAACAAAATTAGCTTGTTGATCTCTATCACTTTGTGTAAGTCTGCCATATGGCATGAAGTATTTCCACACAGGTATGCCACCCTTGCAGAAGTAGCTAATCCCTAGTTGCTTTGATAAAATAGATAATGGCATCCCATTAAGGAAATCATCCCATTTTGCATGATGTGTGTGTCAGCCCCTAGGTGTATACATACATGAAACCTAAACCTCAATCTCATCAAGATCTGTCAATTTGTCATCCAATCTATAGATATCTGAATCTAGATTACGAGAAAAAACACCCATTAATATGCATGTAGAGGCACTCTTGAACCATTGCAGTTCCTCAAGACTTTACCAGGTTAACAAAAGTACATTATCAATATCGACTGTAGGCCTACTTGTTCAACATGTCAGATTATAGACCAGTGGCTACTTAGTCAAGGAGACATTTTCGTGTATATTATGTTTAGGCCTATTTCTTATAAAAATGAACCCTGGAAAACAAGCCATATTATTTGTAAATTTGATAATTCTATCTGACTTATTAAGAAAGTTGATATCAGTATTTCTTTCGAGCTGGCAAAGTCTTGAGGGACTGCAATTGTTCAACTTTCAAGAGTACCCATTTGTAGATCTCATTTAGTTTTTAGATTTAAAAGTAGATAATTTAAATTTAGATTCTAGCCTTTGAAGCTTTACAAATTTTATATTATAAACTAAATCTAAATCTAATCTAGAACTGGAATCTAAAATAACGTGGCTGTTTAGGATCAAGCAGTAGACGTTTTAAAATAGCAGTAGGCTGTTGTGTTAATAACCTGATAAAGATTCTGGATAAGAGGAATTTTAGAACTAAGAAGCAGATATGTTAAACATTCTTTCAAAAGCAGTTAACAAGATTCTAGATCTCATTTAAGAGAACAAAAACTTCAGAAAGTCATCTTCTTTTAGCTTTTGTTTATGTTGGCTAGCCTACTTTGTTATGATGGAGAAAACGAAAGTAGACAAACGGTAAAATCCTTCTGATGTAAGAGTAGTAGAGTAGTGTCCCCTTTCTAGGCTCCATGCGCCTTGCCTAGCGGCTCGAACTACACGGTCTTGGACTCGGAAAGACGGAAACGACGGAAAGAGTTGCAACCGGACTTATGCTCAGCAACATGCTGATTTCATTAATATTTTGTGTTTTCATCGTCTCGGTGTTCATGATCTCCTTGTAAGGTTTCTCATACTGAGCGTTGGTTGAACAAACGATACACTAGATCTAGATTCTAGATTAGTTTAAAATTAGGTTAGGGTGAAATTGAAAAGACAGTTCTGGCTGTGGGTGAGAGTCAGACGGAGAGAGGCAATGTGTTGAATGTCGCTGCTTGTGCCTTGTAGTACACTATATAATTTGTATTGTGAAGCCTGCTATGCCTATGATGACCAAGCTTAATGTGCATTTGTGGCGGAGAAGGGTAGGAGTAGGACTAGGAGGGCAAGGAGTAGGCCAAGTTAAGATTAGAAATTGCCTCAGTAGTTAAGACCCCAAAGACGGTCATCGACCGGTTAGGGCTAAAATGCCAGAAGAAAAAGAACTGGACTTGGAGGCTCTTGATAGGTAAGCAGTCATTTCGTCACACGGACATTTCGTCACATAATCGCAAAAGCTCGTGATGAGTTGACCGCCATGATTCAGGGATACTTTGTATATTTTTATACAATGAATCATAATTCATAATATTGGGTATTGTGTTTTGTTCTTATTTGTTTTTGTTTGTTGTTTGTTAACAAAAAAATTTTTGGAAGACAAATACATTATATACATACCCCAAATGAGTTGCCATCCTTCATGCAAATGACTTGATATAACATCACGCTTCCCTTGTGTCCTCATTTTTCCCATGTTGTTCAAAATTTAAATTTTAATTTTAATAAAATTCTAAAAACTTCTAAAACTCTACAAATTTAGGAACACTGTCTCAAATGTCATATTGGGAGCAATTTGCTCACAGCACGCAGTGTCTGTCTGGCTCTCTTGTCTTTAGTAATAAGTTCATCCCAGACTTTAAAAAGTCGTTGCGTGTTTCTTCTTGCTGCTTTTCTCTGCCTTCTGATGACGGCAGACTCGCATAGGAGAGTCAGATTATCGCAAACGAGAGCAGCTTCAGTGGCCAGGAGTCTCATAAGGAGGTACATGTTCAACTGGCCCCTTCCAGCCTTGCTGTTAAGGTGGCGGTGCCAGCCTTCGACGTCGTTATTAGTACGTATAGCTCTGTAAAAGGATGACCAGCTGGCAGGATCCCACACTGAACCCTCCATCCATGTCTGGCGCACATAGGCACAAAGGTGCTGCTGTCCCTCTATCGTTGCCTCTGACTCAAGCTCTGTTAGAGTGGGATCGATCAATTCCCCCGGGAGATACGCCAGTGCTAAAATTTGCTTACAGTATTGGTTGAGGCCCAGGTCATTTTGGAAGCCTGGCTGCATTCCTAGCTCTTGTATCTTTCTGAAGACGGCTTGACCCCAGTGAAAATTGCAACCATGCATCTCCACAGCTGGAAATACATGACGGAATGCTCCCCATACAGCTGCCTCAAAATCTGCCAATACAGCTTTTAAGTCAAAGGATGCAGGGTTCAAGTTAGCCTGTAAGTGCACGCAAGACAGCTTGATAGTCCCGGCGCCGTTTGCCGCTCATCAATGCAAAAGCAAGTGGCACCTGTTTCGTTGCTCTCGGAATGATTTGAAATTCCGCTGCAACATTGGTCACAGCCTGCACAGGCTCATCAACCAAGGATGGTTCCTCTACCTCCATTGGTCCAAATTGTGAAACTTCCTCCGTTCCAACTATTTGCACAGGTCTCTCATCCTCTGCCTCCTCCTCCATGGCATCAGATAATATTTCCTCCGTTCCAGCTATTTGCACAGGACTTTCATCCTCTGCCTCCTCCTCCGGCTCAAGATTCGACGAGCACCAACTGCAGGTCCAGGCAAAATGTTCCGACTGTGTTAGCTCAACATACAAAGTTTTAGAAATGTTCGTGCCACAGACACGATGTTGCCATCTGGAACAACTATCACACTGCACTGCTTCTTGATTGTTGCGGACATTCTTATGACATGCGACACAGGGAAACTTTGGAGCCATCATCTAACTGTATTGGATTTGAAAAGGTTATTGAGGATGGCGCGTCCTGGGAAACTTACGACTATGTTTCTTATTCACAAATGTATTTGACTCTGAGAAGCTACACATGGTATCACTAAAATTGCGATTAGACTAAAAATGTAGATTAGTACTAAAATTGGCCACCATAATCAAAAGACCTGTCAGTCAAATCATAAACAAACTGGTGCATGAGAGTTGCAATGAACTATCTCCTTTGAGTTGTTAGTACAGTTAGGGCAAGTGAGGACTCAACTAGTACTTTGCTGTTATGGGCCGGCCCAACACAAAGTTACATATATAAAAAGAGCATTGATTGAAAAGTACAAAAGTGTTAATTAAAAAAATTCAATGCTTATATACAAAGCAAAGTACTCATTATGTTGAAATAGAAATCTTGTAGGGAAACTGTTGGTGTGAATCACCAACGTTAATGTGAGTATAGTCAAAGTCCGGGTCACTCTCGTCTGACTTTTATCGTGTTACGTACAAAATAAAGTACAGTAAGGTGTCTTTCTAGTTTTGTTACAAGCATTCGCTAAAAGTTTTAGTTCTTGAAAGAAATCATCAGAGTCCGCCCAAATACGATTATAGTCCTACAACTCTTAGCTTACATCGAGTTCACAGTGAAAACAAGTTAAATATTTGGCGCACTATCTAGGTATGTCAAGTCCACCATTTTTTAGATCTTTTTACTGCTGTTATACTAACTGAAAATGGTTCGAACAAATACCCCAACTAGTCACTAGTTGATAAGCGTGGGGGAAATCTCTATTGATTATAGCAATTGGTTCACAAGTCGATGATGTTGGGTGGGCGCCTAGCTCTGCTTGACCTTCTAAGTGCTGTTTCGGTGGAAGGTTCAACAGGTGACGGTGATGATGGCGGTACTAGCGGGACCACAGGTGTTGGAAGGACCAACCTGCGCATGCGGTCTAGAATGCCACACTTTGGTGGTTGATGGTCAGTGTCTGGTGGTGCCTCACAAGCCACCGTCGGTTCAGGTTCATAGACTTCTGGGGGTTGATGATAGTACTTTCTCAGCTCATTGCCAGACTTGCGGAGAATCTGGCCGTTGGAACTTTTGATAGTTAAGTACCCTCCATTCTCTCCTGGGACACCAAGTACCTCAAACGGCGTCTCGAGATACCGGTCCTGGATCTTATGTCTTCCCGGAGGATGATCCTTCAGCAGCACAAAGTCTCCTGGCACCAATCGCACAGCAGGCCTGGCAGTTTCCATGTTGCTGCGTCGATCGTGCAGGTGATCGACTGGCTCCATGGCTCGTTGTTTTCCCTGGCTTAGGTGGTCTTTCTAACAGGTCATACAACAGTCTCAAACCCCACCCGTACTACCAAAAATGTTAGCCTAGCAAAAGGCACAGCTGGGACTTAATGGGGACAGACAATTAATTTGTTCACCCACAAAAAACCAGACAACATTAAACTTACAATTGAGACTGAATGACAGTTGCTTTTGTTTATTAAAGAATGAAATAACTTTAAAGAGAGAAGGCCCTAGAGAAGCTTCAAGAAAAGAAAAGAACTTAGAAAAGAAAAGGACCTAGAAAACAAAAGAATAAGAAAAGACTAAGAAAAGACCTAGACCAGACCTAGAATAGACCAAGAAAAGACTAAGAAAAGAAACTAAAAAAAAAATAAGAAAAGAAACAAAAAAAAACCTAAGAAAAGACGTAGAAAAGACCACCCAAGCGAGCGTCATGGAGCCG
>BMAT01012721.1:49345-61822 GCA_019649035.1 Elysia marginata
TGGGGGGGGGTGTACATTATTCTTCCTAATTTTGATATAACGAAAACAGAAAACGTGGAACTAAATTATACGAATATTAATTTTCAACACAAAAGTATAACTAACATTTGGGACAAGTACTCAAGCGTTTGTTGAGCCGGGGAATAAACCTGTTTCGATGCCGTAAAAAATATTCGCAATAGTTGATTCTAATGTAGTAGAGGACGCTAAACTCACAAGAGCCATCTTCGCGAAAGATAGATAGATGGTGCTATAAGAAGAGAGAGAGAAAACTGCTTAGCTGATCCGACCCTGGTGACTCCTCATCCATCAGTCATATTGGAGACAGAGGATTGCACCGCCTGACATCAACGCCTTGATAAATTGTTGTACTTCTTGTATTTTATAAACATCAAGTAGAAGCTTGCGAGTCTCTCTATCGTATCATTACTTTCCTCTTTAAACTAATTGCTTCTCTCACTCTCGCCCTCTCCCCCTTTATCCCCGTCTCTCCGCTTTCTCCACTTTTACTCCAACACCACCATCAATCTTCCTTTATTGCCTCTTTATTTCTAAATCATAATCGCTTTTGCCTTTTGGCTTTGGCTGAGCGCTCTCGAGTTTCGTCCTCTATTTGGAACTCATTTTTTTTTCGAACTAGCTTTTTATCTGTCTATCTAAACTATGTTCATTTCCTTTCTTCGATCATTTCAACTCATTTCTGAACGGTTCAAACAAACAACTTATCAGTAATCTTTATCTTATCTTATCTTTCTTTTACTCTCAAAGGGAGCGAATGCAGGTTTATATTATGATCGCTTGCATGTTTTTACTTAGTTCTAATTTCGTAGTTGTACACACAAGATAAGTTCTTCCAAACCAAGCTTGGGCTGTTATTTTCTTGTAGCATCTTCTAATTTTGGTCCTAGGTAGTGTTAATAGTGCAACGTGCTCTTACATCTCTTTTTATTTGACAACACTAGTAAAGTGTCCGCAAAATTTGCGAGTTGAAGTAAAGAATGCAAAAATCTAAAAATGGGCTAACCGTCACTTAAAAGGTTACTTTCTTTTCTTTTTCTCCTCATAATGTTGTATCATCTGCATCGGATTTGTCTTCTTCTTTCCGGAGGTTTACCTCCTGCGGTCTAATATTCTATCTTTCAGTTTTTCCCCAAATGCTTTCTCTGATTTTGTACGTCCCTATAATGGTTTTTTATTCTTTTCTTTATAAAAGTCCACATCTCTACTCTCTCATCTATCAATCTCCTCCTTTCTGTTTCTCCCTTGCTAGGTTTTTACATAAATATTTGTAGGCCAACACGTCTGTCCGTTGCATTACCCTACTAATCAACACAAAATTGGTGGGTGGGTTGATGTGGGGGGAGGGGGGGGTGCTGGGTTAGCCACAGCGGTTGGCAAAAAAACTTGTATATTTTTTAAATAAGAGGTAACAGGGGAAAAGGCTAGTTCAAAAGTACAATAAGCTAATTTTTCTAGCAGAGTAAAAAGCTGGACTGATATAACAATATTGGCCAAAACAGCGACCTTCATGCATTGCGTAGCTTAAAAAGCAGAGCCGAGGACGTAAGGCCAAAACAGAAAAAAAGCATGACGCGCAAAGCCTAACATAGAAGAACGATGGCGCCGAAATTCAGTCTAGATCTAAGTCATGACAAAATAGAGTATAGATAAGACAACAAAGCTCTTTGATACTATTTCTTCTCGTTTGGTTGGGAGTTTAAGTGGAACAAGTACCAGAGACTGAATTGTTTCCAGAAAACAACAACAAAGCAAGTTTTTTTTACTCATCGGCTGTGCCTTTGCGTCGGGTTTATATGATTGGACAAAAGAAAACAGCAACTTTACGCATACCCTTGCACAGTTCGGTATGGATCATATTGAACGAAAAATTTTGATAAAGCTAAAGCAATTAATTTTATTTTCAAAGGCGTTGCAAAGAGTGTATCCTAGTCGTAAAATGAAAACAAACAATTATTTGTATGAAACCTCCTGAAGATATGAGTGATTCATTTATGCAAAAGGGAAATAAAAAGAATTTAATTCCAACTAGATCTAAAGCTAAAACCGTTCGCAAAACACTCTGAGGTTAGTCATTGTGGTCAAAGTCTCCGCCTAAAGAACGAAACTTTTGTTTTCTTCCTCCTTTTCTTGCTTTCCCTTCTTGTGATCCTACTCTTTCACAATCTCTTCCACGTTTTCACTCATTTTCATTTTTCCTAGCAGTTACAATTCCTTCCTACTCCCCCTTCCCATTTTGTTGCTCTCCCTCAGGGTCAATACTTGCGTCCGAAAATTCTTGTACTCGCAGCTCTTTTTCCTATTGGTTTTTTTTTGTTGCTTCGTATCTTCCAAACAAAAAACCAGTCGTGTTTGATGAGTTTTTCTTCCTTGTATGTTATCCCAACAACAGGGCCAGCAATACCAAACTCTCGCCCTCTCAGCTGGCATGAGATTGGCTGGGGTATCGGCCCCTGGGCAAATAAAAAAAAAACCACAACACACACACAAGCTGCACGCCTTGTCTAACGTAAACACAAGCTGAATCCCATGTCTAACGTGTACTGACGATGGGACTTTCGGCAAAGTTGGCCAATGTTTTCTTATTGCACTCTTGCATCCTACAAGACCACCCTGATCGTTCCCATAAATATCAAAGTCCAAATATAGACAGAATTTGAATAAATAAGCGTATCACATAAAATTTTCAATATCCAAGGCCAGATGGTAGGAACGAGCCAAATTTACTCTGGTTAAAGCGGGCACATAAGAAATGAAAAAATGAAAATTGCATATGTATGTTCGAACTGAAGTCTTGATAAAGATAGTACAAGGGATGCTGCTACCAATAAAACAAGTTTATTTACTCATCGGCAGCCCGCTGTGCCCTTGTGTCGGGTTTATATAATTGGTCAAATGAAAACAGCAACGGTATGGATCATATTGAAAGAAGAGAGGTAAAAATAAGAGGGAAAGACACTGAATGAGAAAGAGATAGTCATAGCAAGAAACAATTTTCACCGACTTGCATTTAGGTGTCTGTATTTCACAAACGTCTAGGTTCACAATTTGTTGTAGCAAAAAAAAACAAAACAACAAAACAACTGGAAGGTTCGCGGCAAGTAAAGGATGAAAAAAAATACAAAAAAGTAAGAACGCTAACGGACATAATAGCGCTCAGCACGAAACACTTTTATTATTGGTACAACCAAAAAACCGTCTTGAAAATGAACACCACTGCAGACAGTAGAGACTCGAAAGAATAAAAGAAATTAAATAGCAAAAGAGCTGTAATTGTTAACAACTGTTGCCTTCCATCAACACAAGTAGGATAATTCTGCGAACCCAGAATAAAAAATTGCTCAATCTTCTTGAGTATTTTCTCGCATCCACCCCTATTATGTGATTTACAGCGATCTGAATGTGTCTCGACAGCTGCTCCGATGAAATAATCGTAATTTTACCTAAACATAACCTTTTATATTCAAATTCAAAGTATAGGGGAAAAAGTAGAATCTGACAAGGAAACTCTTTATTTTATATAAGAAACGTATTCTTATATATAGTTTGTGTTAGCTAGATTCAGAGATTTTTGATAACTGGATAAATTGTACAGAATGATTTAAGTGCCTTTTTAAAAGACAAAGTGAAGGAGTTGTACTTTATTACGTCCATACAAGAACACAATTAATGCACAGATGGATAGAAAAGGCTATAAATACATAAAACGAAGATAAGATAGATAAATTGGTTATAAGTACATGTAATGTCGTTCAAAGAACGAGAAGAGTAAAAAGATGGAATAGGAATAAGGTAAAAAAAAGGATTTCAATTTTCTCAATCCCCATCCTTGCCTCTTCCTCTCTAATTATCTGTCTTTCTCTTACAGCACCTACATGCAATATACCTATCATTTTTACTTGTACAAAGTTTTAATGTCTTTACGATTTTTATGTATTTATGCCCGCCCAAAATGACCCCATCATTTATTGTTTTTATGTGGTAGCTTTGAAAGTTGGAGTGTTAGAGGACAAGCGAATGTAGTAGAATGATTGAGACATATTTATATTTATTTATGTATATTTTGTGTAACCAAACACGACCATAACAAGTTTCCATGGTCATTGGAAGAATAAAGTTGCACAAAGTTTAAAAAGATTTCATTCATCACTGTTATATATCGGTTAAAAAACTGACAAGAGTACCAGAGAGAGGAGAAGAGAGGAGAGAGACAGAGACACAGAGAGAGAGAGACAGAGACAGAGACAGATAGACAGACAAACAGACAGAGGCAGAGAGAGAGACAGAGAGGTAGGGAGTAAGGGAAAAAAAGAGAGAGATATACAGACAGACAGACAGACAAACAGACAGAGGCAGAGAGAGACAGAGAGATAGGGAGTAAAAAATAGAGAGAGAGAGGAAGAGAGAGATTGAGATACAGAGAGGACGAGTGAGGGAGAAAAAAGAGAAAGACAACATGAAAATCAATTGAAAGAGAGAAAGGGATAGAGATAAAAAGAAAGAGGTTTGGGACAATGTATAATTATAAATAAACATAATGAATAAAAATATTTTTTTAAAGATATCGGTTAACTGCCGAGTCTATTTGTGATTTGATAATACAGCTGCTTAAATAAGAACTTTTTTTTAATTGAAAAAAAAAACAAACAAACAGTAGGCTACTTTTTAAGAGCTTGCAGTTGTCTACGCAGGAATAAATCACGAATAAATCATATACCGGTAATTCAATAAAAGCTGACCAAAAAGAGACAGAGAGACAAAGATAAAGAGAGAGAAGGAGAGAGAGAGAGTGAGAAAGACAGAGAAGGAGAGAGGAGGAAAGAGAGAAAGAGAGGGGGGAACAGAAAGAGAGAGAGAGGGACTGAGAGAGAGAAAGAGAGGCAATGAGAGAGACAGTGAGACAGACAGAGAGACAGAGAGATAGAGAGACCCTATCGTCTGTGTTCTCTCTCTACTACAGTGTCCTCTGTGGCCTAGCGGTAAGACACTCGCTCAGAGATTGGGAGATGCGGGTTCCTTCCCCGGCCGAGTCAAACCAAGGACTTTAAATTTGGTATCAGCAGCTGATCCGCCTAGTGTCTGGCATTATGGATTTAGTGCTAAGTCTGGTCGGCCCGGTGTCAGGATAATGTGACTGGGTGTGGTGTAAGCAAGCGGTCCTTACATCACAGTGTGGCAACACGCTTTCAATTGTCCCAAGCGCCGTCTATGGTATAACCTTGTAGTTGAAAAGAGGCGTTAAAATTCAACAAACCAACCAACCTACCCCAGGCTGTGAGGTTACAACAGAAGAAAATAAATTATGACACGTAGAGCATTATAGAAGAAAAATGGCGCTTAAGTCTAGTATAGATTTAGGCCTCAAACAGAAACTACATCCAGATATCTTCTACATCTAGATCTAGCTCTAAATTTAGATTATCCAAACTGATTTCTAGATGTGAGTCATATATATTTTTTTTTATTTTTAGACTCCTAATCTAAATTTGAGATGTATATCTAACATAATTAGATATTTTTAAAAATCTTGACAACCCGAAGCGGGCAAAAATGTTTTGTCTATGTGTGTTCTTCCGCCTACCATTTTCACCTTTGCCATAACAGCGGCCGATATTTATTGTTTAGTTGCGTTGCCATGAAATATCCTATGTAAGAAAGAAGACAGTGTCTACATTGTCACATCTCCGTACAGACCGATTGAAGTTCAAATATCGTCCCACAAACAGATATTTCGCAGTATTCAAAACTTTTAAAAATTACAGTTATGGCTATGGGAATTTATTTTATCTGCGACACTTTTCTTCACAGACAGGTCTTTCATATAATCAATTTTTATTGTTATATTTTTATATTTTACTCCAGGGTAATTTCTTTTGCTTTCATAGTTTCGAAATGATGTAAGTCCTAATCTGCTTAAAGTATTTATCACAGAGACGGTCAATTTTGTTGAGCTCTTTTAAAAATATAAAAGATACTTGATCTTCGAAACATTTCTATAAAAAAATACGAAGCTAAATGTTGCTAATATCATATACGCTAATTTTGATGACATCATATTTCGTGATCACCTTTTTGCCACAACAACCGCCGAAATTTTTTGTCAAATTGCGTTGTTAACAAAGAAAACTCTTATAAAAAATAAAATTGTATTGCTTACAATTTACATCAACGTGGCAGCATTTATTTTCTAGATTTCGAAAATTCTTCTGTATAAAATCTAGCGATCCCAGACTATCAATCTGCATGCCTTGACGGCCGATTCAATACAATGGCATTTTCGTCTACTCGATCAAACCTTTACTAAAAAGTATCTTCTCAAGTGAGATGTTCTATCTTTTGACTTCTTCGCCCTCGCCCAGAGACATTTTAGTGCACGTAAACTGCGTTATTTTTGTATCGCTGAAATAATTTGGAGATGCGAAAAAAGAATAGTGTACTTGTAGCCTTTGGGAAGCCATTATTTTATTTTGTCATTACTTTGATGCCAAGAAATGCATTGGAGCATATGTTCCTAGATTCTAGTTGCTTTGAACATAACCCGTCTATCTTTCTCTCCCCCTCTCTTTCTCTCTCTCTATCTCTTCTTTAAGCTGTCACGTGGTATTAGCAAATTCCATTCCGTGTAAATTTAATTCAATCTCCCAATGGCTTTGCACTTATGGGTGCAGAAAAAAATGTAGCATTTTAACATAAAAAGTACTTCTTCACTTACATCCTTCGCGGTGCAAAAGTTGAAGTACACGATGCACATATATTTGGCCATTGTTTTTACCATTATAAAACACGTCCTTCATAACAGTATCATATCACCTTTATGCAGTTTGGTGAGGGCTGAGGGGAAAAAGGGGAGGGGTGAACATTAGACACTAATAAAAAACACAGGAACGTTGTGTTGTCCTTTTACGCTTCATGCCAGTGCAGACAGGCCTGATTGATCCTTTTAGCTTTGAACAGACTTGGACGTTTTCACGACCTGTTTGTCTGTGACCGTCTCTCTATCCAGGCCTGTTTGAATGTTGACACTTTCCAGTTGTCTGCCAAGGCCTTTCCGTGAGTCCTTTATCTCATCCCTACCAACCTCCCTTCTCTCTCTCTCTCTCTACCCCCCCTCTCTCTCTCTCTCTTTCTCGTCCTTCTCTCGCTATCCATCAACTTGCATAAGAAGTTGGTGAATACAAAGATTTAAAATTATAGATACGAAGATGTATTTAGAGAGATAAATAGATACAAACATACACAAGTAGGTAAATAGTTGGGTAGGTAGGTACTTAGACCTATGCAGTAAGAAAGAGATATTAATCATTTGAAAATTAGGTAGACAAATAAATCGATAAAGGTGTATGAAAAGAAAGTGGATGGTGTAGAAAACCGAAACATTGTAAAATATCGTAATAAGTGTGTTCATTTTAAAAAGCTATAGTTAAAGAGCGAGATTGAAAGAAAAGAGAGAGACTAGGCGAGAGAGAGAAAGAGAGAGGAGGGGGGGGAGTGGATCATTCAATACATTGATTGTGTTGATATTATACCCATCAGATAAAAACACCTTTGACAATACTTGATAAGTTTTTTTTATTTTTTTAAATTTTATACACTATATTAATCCCTTTCGGAAAATTTGGCTTCGTGACTCAGCGTAACGGTGTCGCCACAAGAGCCGCGCCACTAATGCCCAGCAGACCAGTACATCTGAAATCCACTTTTAACCCATCTTTTGGGTGTTGCAGGCATAAAAAAAATTCAACTGCCTGTTACTAGGTACCCATTTTACAAGGGCGTTGACTGGGGAAAGTTAGAGCAAATTGCTTTCCTAAGGCAATTGCAACAGGGCATGGTCGGGAATTGAACCCGCGACCGCTGGATCATGAGTTCGACGCGCTAACCACTCTGCAACGCGGTTGTCCCCAATATGACGAAAATAATTCTTACTTTTTTTTTGCTGCAATAATTATTATAATTTTACACTCATGACATAAGTAATTATTATTTTGCTTTTAGAAACAGACCATGCAAATTATATCCTCAGCTTATCTCTATATCATTTTTCAACATCTATGATCAAGAAGGCATTTATGTGGTTCTACAGATGTCTTCTCAGAACGGGTAAGAAAGTGCAAACAGCAGACGAATATACTCTCATTGAACTCCGAGTCAACAACAGGAAGAAAAATCTAACTTTTCTGGAAACATCTGCTGAAACAAATGGACATGTACCTTTCCATTGATAAACGACTTCATAAAAGGAAAAAACAATGAAAGAAAACCAGGCTGAGGACGATCAAAATAAGCCTATTTAGACCAACTGAAGAATGCGACGAGGAAAAGAAGTAAGCAAATTTATGCTACGACAGTTAAAAAAAAAACAGAAACTCAGAGAACTGGAAAGCTGAGGTAATGGCGGCAGTGCAGGCAGCAACTATAAAAAAAAAAAAACAACAAACAAATACTGGATGATGAATGAGTGAATGATAACCAAGAAAATCGCACTTTAATAATAATAGTCATAATAATAATAATAGTAATAACTCTAATACTAATACTAATTATTTTTATTATTTTTTTTTAAATTCATCATTTTTGCTGCTGTTGTTGTTAATTGAGAAACTTCTCTTCTGTTGACAGCGCAGGCAAAACAAAGCTTGGGGTAAATATGCTTCCCAGACATGTCTGACAGCCCGCCAGGTCTTGTCTCGTCTCTGGACTAGACAAAGCGATGCCTTTGGTGCGTGCAGCTTGAGTAGGATTATTATTGAACGCCGGAGATAATGCAACAGCCACAATACAGAAGTCATATATAACAACTTTTAGAAGCTCTGTCTGTTGTTTTGTCTTTAGATTACTTTAGACTTGTTTTTATATGTCTCTTAGTTGGCTTTCAGAAAGCATCCTATTTATCTGTCTGTCTTTCTCTCTAAAACATAACGAAAATGCAGACTTACAACATGTCACCCTGTGAAACAGAAGGATAAAAAAAAACATAGCGAATCCAGATTTATAAAATTGAAACGTTGTAGCTTTAATAGTTTGCCTTTTTTAATTACACTGATAATATCTCTTTAGTCTTCTCTCTTTATTTGTCTCTCCGCCTCTCCCTGTCTCTTTCTGTCTCTGTCTCTGTCTGTCTGCCTACTTGTCTGTATGCCTGTCTATCGGTCTGTCTGTCTCTCTCTTTAGCTCTCTCTCTTTATTTCTGTCTGTCTGTCTGTCTCTCTCTCTCTCGTCTTTGATGTGTTGTTTGATAGTTTACAATATTACTCATGGGCGTTTTGACCATAATGTAGATCCAAATATACAACCACAAAAAGTAGATCTAAATATATATCTTTATTAATCTTACTTTCTCGGAGAAGACTTAAAAGAAGAATGACAATGATGATGAGGAGGAGGAGGAGGAGAAAAACAAGAAAAAAGTTTAAAAGAACAAGACAAGACAGAGATTTAAAGAAGGGAGACAAAGAAATCGATATTTCTATCGCTGGTAAGGGGAGAAAATTAACTGTTCCCTTTGATGTTACAAGTTTAACATTTTGAACGCATAATTATAAATTGACAAGCGCTCTGCGTTATATTTTGGGAAGCGCTTTTTCCTATCTTTAAATTGCTTCACCTTAGAAGTAGGATTTTTGTAAAACCTGTTTTGATTTTACGGCAGACAAAAATCTTTTTTTTACTAAAACAGGAAAAACCAAGCGTCTATTCAGTCTTCTTCTCTTCTATTGATTTAGAATTATTCATAGGAAAAAGTATCGTTCTTAGGATTGAGTTGTATTCTTAGGAAAAGTAACATTCTTATGATTAGGTATTATTCTTAAAATTAAGTAATATACTTAGGAATAAGTAATATTGATAAGATCGAGCAATATTTTTAGGATTAATTAAGATTGTTAGGATTAAGTAATATTCTTAGGATTAAGTAATAACCTTATTATTAAGTGAGATTCTTAGGAGTAAGTTATATTCTTAGGATGCGTATTGATCTGAGGATTAAGTAAGATTAATAGGAGTCGGTATAATTCTTCGGATTAAATATTGTTCTTAGGATTAGGTAGTGTTCTTAGGATTGGGTATTATTTTTAGGATCAAGTTATATTCTTAAGATTAAGTAATATTCCCAGGATTAACTATTGTTCTCAGGATTAAGTAATCTTCTTAGGATTGAGTAAGATTCTTTCAATTAAGTAATATTCTTAGGATTAAGTAAGATTGTTAAGATTAGGAATAAATCTTAGGATTAAATATTATTTTTAGGATTAGGTATTATTTTCTAGGATTGGGTATTATCCTTAGGATTAAGTAATATTCTTTTAATTGAGTGTTATTCTTAGGATTGGGTATAACTCTTAGGATTAAGTATAATAAAAAAAGACATGGATGGAAAAGGTAAATTGAAAAGCCTTTTTTTCCCTATAGCGCCTATTCCACCAAATGCTCTGCGGCCTTTCCATGAGTTCCCCGAGGAGCGATTACCAACTTGATTACCTTCTGAATATACAGAGGATCAACAATTAAATTACATCACTCTAGAATACTAACAATATCTTTCACTGCTCTTAGTTAAGAACTGCTTTTAACACACGAGTGAGGCGGAGAGATGTGTGAAAATAGCCTTTTTCAATGACTAAACGCCGCAGGGTTCGAGCCCCGGACCTATCGGTCTGAAATCCGAGCGTTTACCACTAGACTACCACGGCACACGACGAAAATCCATTAGAAAACAACTGAAATCAGAACGGATGGCACAGTGGGTAGATTTTCTTTTTTAAGACGATAAAACATATAGAAGTGTAATTAAAAATAAACTGATTGCAAGATCAAAAGATAAGTGGATATAAAGATAGACATAATTGTATTGCCATAAGATAGATAAACAGAGCGTCGAAAAAAAATCGCACAAAACTGCAAATGTTTCTATAAAACGTTTTGTTTAAAAAATTAAATTGTCAAACCGAATACCCACAACCCGTAGGTTTAGCGAACACGAAATGATGTTACAGGGTAAGTCTTTGAGTATATTTCAAGGATGAATGTTCTCATTTTTATCAAAATATCTTTTTTTTCCTTTTGCCGAACCACCAAAAGCACATTGTGCACTTATATACACACACCCCCCCCCAAAAAAAAAACAACAAAAAAAAACAAAGAACCCCATTTTAACTAAAAGAAGCAAGATCAGAATGATAGAGGAAGATTTTCCATCCGTTCACAACCAGCACTAGCAGTAACTGTACTCAGACCCGGGCTGCGCAAGCATTACATAGAGCTTGGGTCCGGTATTACTCACGCACGTTCTGACCCCCACCCTAACGGCTGAACTCATCATGAACCCCTCTTCAGTTCAGTTTCTACCTCGCTATCCACAAAATTCTTTTCCACCATCATATCTTAGGTTCTTTATTCTTCCATCTCCCGTTCCTCTCTCTCCCTCTTGATTACCTTTCTGCATGCGATCTCTCTTTTACTCACCCCCTTCTCTTTTTTCCCTATCTCCCACTCTCTCTTTCTCTCTATCACCCACACACACACACACACACACACACACCAATTCTCTCTTTCCTTCTCCACCCTTTTTCCCTCGTTCTTTGTACGTTCACCATTGTTCTGTAAATGATGCACATATCTTTATATCGCTATTTCTCTATCGCATTCTTCAGCATTTCTGGTGCTCCTATATAATTAGTTCCTCATCCCATCAAGTCTTCTCACGCTCACATCCGGTAACATACTAGCCAGGGTTTTTCTCTCTGTTTCTCTAAGTCTCTGTCTTTGTCTCTCTCTCTCTCTATTGCCTTTGTCTATACCCCCTCTCTCTCTCTACCCTCTCTCTCTTTCTATCTCGCTCTCCCTTTGTCTATGTCTATCCCTATGTCTATATTAATATATCTGACCCTCTCACTCGTCTTGTCCTAAAAAGGCACGGCCATTCCTGGGATGCCGAGCCGTATTAATGTCTCTCGTTTGCCGGTTCCCGTTACCCGCAAACAGTTTCTCGGCTCTAGACTCTGGATGTCAATCCGAAACATTGCTCCCTTTTTCAAACGCTCGCATCCAATTCTCCAGAGGTCACTAAGGGATATAGCCTCGTTTGCATATCTGGCATATCACGTGATTCATTCCGAGCTTGTATTACAGCGGAAGTCATGAACAGGGCGGAAAAAGGAAGTCAGCGTTGCATCGGACAATATCGTCCGGTACATTCAAACACAGAGGCTAGCGCTAGGACAAACTTGCCAGCAGAAGAAATCGTCAACTTGTTTCCCTTGTTTTCTCAACCCAAAATAAACAGCTTTTAAGCTATGTTCGTTAGGAAAAACATGTCATCCTATCAGGCAAAGGTGTCAATATCATGCAAAAAGGAGTAGCAGTAGTAGTAGTAGTAGTAGTAGTAGTAAAAGTAGTAGTAGTATTAGTAGTAATAAAAATAATAATAGTAGTAGTAGTAATAATAATAACAGTAGTAGTAGT